>CAJNDV010034553.1:105961-125618 GCA_905221635.1 Symbiodinium sp. CCMP2456 | reverse complement strand
AGCCTGCACTTGGTACCCCAGTTGTGGGGGCCGGGGAATGGGTCAGAAAGGAGCTGACTCCTCCTGCAGGGCCAGGCTGAATCTTGAGCTTCATTTTTGGTGCACCGCTCTTCCCAAGACTTCACCCATTATTGCACGCTTCGGTCTGAAGCTCGGGAAAGCCCCGCTCGAGGCCTCAAGCAGCCCGGCCAAGTTGTTTATCGAAGACAGCGTGCTCGGATGCTCTTCACCAAGTTTGGCCCTGCCTCGGGGTCTTATCTCGTGTCATGCGCGCTGCATCGCTTCAAAGCATCACGAGGCCTCAAACCTTGTGGATCTCGCTCCGTAGCTATTCACACGACACGCTCTGGATTCCATTGAATTATTCTCCAGGGTCCGGCGGCTTAAGACCTTACCTCACATACTTCGAGCTGCACACCCAGCCTTAAGGGCACAGTCTCCAGAACTCGTTTTGGGCCCGAAAAGTCAGGGGGCTGGGGCAGCCCGAGGAGTCGCAGACATCTTGCGTTCTTGCTCTGGCTACAAATTCAGATTAATCATGGACTACTATGTAACCTAGTAGCCCATTATTGGGTGCATTGTGAATTGTTCTCCTCCCTCTCCTCCCTCTCTCCATGGCCCCGGAGACGGAGGCCTGCCTGAAGCCTGGCGCTAGGTGGAACCACAGCATGCTTGCGCCCTTTGATTGATTACTATGTACTTTGTTAGGTGCGTTGTCAATTGTGGCTCTAAGGGCTATAACCTGCCAGCAGTTCGTCCCGATGCCCCTCACAAGTTTCGGCGAGCTTTGTACCACACAATCTGCTGTGCCTCCCAAAATTCATCCCCGAACCTTCGACCAATCCCGCAGGATTCGACCTGTTCTGCCGATTCATTATCCTTATGACGTACCAACGCCCCAGAATAGCGGGGCTTAATTTATCAGGGCTTTTTACATCTTAAGCATAAAAAACCGATTTGGCAAATTTTGTCTTACTGTGTCTTTATTTGTTTGTTTCTGGCTTTATTTGTCTGTTTCTGGCTTTCTTTGTGTATTATTTGTCATTATTTGTTTTTATTTTTGTTTAATTGGTTCGCTGCTGGCGCTGCTGCGGCCCGCTCCTGGCGCTGCCTGCGTGGTGGGCAGGCGGGTCGGGCGGGGTTTTAATTCAAATAACTCTGAATAAATTGAAGCTGCTCTTACTCTCTAAATTGACATGACATCATCAAAGTCATCATCCACTGTACTTACTCTAATAAGACGCCAGTCTTGATTAAGCACCCATTGATTCAAAGCCTTCCTGACTGTTTGCAGTCTGAATTCTGGTGCCATGACATCATGAAGGTCATCGTCCAATGTAAGGCACCCCTTAATTAAGTAGATATAAACAAATTGATGCTCCTACTCTAATAAGACTTTAAGAAGCCAGTCTTGATTGAAAACATTCAAAGTCCTCCTGGGTGTTTGCAGTCCGGAGGCAGCGTGCCATGACATCGTGAAGGTCATCCATCGTCCAATGTAATGTAACCATTAATTAACAAATTAAAAACAAATTGATGCTCAGCTCTTACTCTAAGCCAGTCTTGATTCAAAACATTCATTGATTCCAAGCCTTCCTGAGTGTTTGCAGTCTGAATTCTGGTGCCATGACATCATGAAGGCCATCGTCCAATGTAATGTAACCATTACGTAAATAAATATAAACAAACTGATGCTCTTACTCTAATAAGAAGCCAGTCTTGATTCAAAGCATTCATTTTTCCCACCCGCTGAATGCTTTGATTCAAAGCCTTCCTGAGTGTTTGCAGTCTGGAGGCAGAGTGCCATGACATCATGAAGGTAATCGTCTTATGTAATGTAACCATTAACCAAAATAAATATAAATAGTGCTTCAATTTCAAATTGAAGCTTTTACTCTAATAAGAAGCCAGTCTTGATTCAAAGCATTCATTGATTCAAAGCCTTTCCGAGTGTTAGCAGTCTGGGGGCAGAGTGACATGACATCATGAAGGTCATCGTCCAATGTAATGTAACCATTAATTATTAAAACAAATATAAACAAATTGATGCTCTTACTCTGATAAGAAACCAGTCTTGATTATTCAAAGCATTCATTGATTCAAAGCCTTCCTGAGTGTCTGCAGTCTGGAGGCAGAGTGCCATGACGTCATGAAGGTCATGTAATGATGTAACAACTTGTAAGCAAATTGAGGCTCTTACGCTATAGTCTTGATTCAAAGCCTTCCGAGACATCATGAAGGTAGGTCATCATATTTACACAAAATGATTGATGCCTGTACTCTCTAGTTCAGTCTTGATTCAAAGCCTTCCTGAGACATCGTGCAATGAATGAAGGTAAGTCATCATCCAATGTATTGTAACCTTTAAATTTACCAAATAAATATAAACAATTTGAGTCTTACTCTCTTAGTCAATGCCTTCCTCAGTGTTTCCAGCCTTAATCTGAATTCTGGTGCCATGACATCATGAAGGTCATCATCCAATGTAATGTAACTGTTAAACACTTAAATTCTATGAAACAATTCAGTCTTGGTACAAGTCAAAGCCTTCCTGAATGTTTGCAGCATGAATGCTGGCGCCATGACATCATGAAAGTCATCATCCAATGAAATGTAGTAACTTGTAATTTAATTAATAAATAGATGCTTTTGCTCTCCCACATTAGTCTTTCAGTTCCGTCCTGATTCCTGATGCCCATGGCTTCCACCTCGGGGGCGATCAGTATGACCTTGGCAGCGATCACTGGAACCAAGCTGTGCGACGACTGCAACATAATTGTCTCCACTATAAACGAGAAGTTCACGAATATCGCATTGGTATGTATAAGTTCCGAAGGGCTGCACGATTGGATCGATGGATCAAAGAGGCAGAGCTCCGGTGGGAAGATTACGGTCCCCAGGACTGGGCGTTATACCAAGCATGGAATGGCCAAACATCATTAAAACCATCCCAGCAACATCTCGGGACGTGGCCCATGGATGATGTTCTGATTTACGACCATTGTGAGTGGCAGCTGTTTGTTGGCAGTCTTGTTTGCCCAATGACGCTTTGGAACCTACCGGTAATGTCTGACGTTGTCATCGCTATGAACAGCGATGACAATCCTCGGCCTGGTGAGCCATCTGACTGGTACGAGTGTTTGAAATCATGTGGACCCTTTGGTACTGCGCATCTTCGGTATGGTGGCTGGGAACAAACTCATGCCAATGACTTTGACGCAGAACGAAGAAGTAATGAGTTCAAGACTACTTGGCGCCGCCTTATTTCAGACGTCAAACAGATGCTGTATTGCTGGCACGCTGAAGACGACGAGTCTGTGTCCTGGCAAAGGCAGAGTGCCAAGAGTTCAAATGGCATGCAGAGCAAGGGTAAGTTCAGCAAGGGCAAGGTCTCTTCCTGCCCCAGCAAGGGCAAGGCAATCTCCAAGGGCTGCAAGAGTGCCGTGGCCAAGACGCCTTTTAATGTCTTCAACAACAAAGGCACGTCCCACGACCTAAGGCAGAGTGCCCTCTACGCAAGACAGAGTGCAAGCCATCGTGCCGCTGACCCGTGAGTCATTCGAAGGTGAGCTAGGCCAAGCTCTTGAAATTTTGCAGATGAAGAGGAAGGGTGCAGATGTTTTCCAGCCTGACGGCTCAAGAAGGCCAATTCGTGTGTTTATCCATTGCTATGGTGGCATCAACAGCTGCTTATTGTGCATTAGTCATGGCACTGGCGTCGCTGACTATGGAAAAGCCATTCATAGGTGGATCAAGCACCGAGCCTTCTACGCTCCATTCAAGGATCGTGAATACATGATTGAAGCCTTGCTGGGATTGCAAGACGAGTTGCACAGCTACACACACTGATCATTAAGGCAAGGACAATTACGGCTATATGGTGTGAGTGAATCGAATCAATGGTCAACAATGGTTGTGCTACATCGGCAGTGTGATACTGCAACGTCGACATGTGTCCTGTGAATGGCACAACATCAGCAGTGTGATGCTGTAACGTCGAAATGTGTCCCGACAGTGGCACAGCCGGAGTTCTAGGACCTGAGCTTGGACTGCTGGCTGAAAGTGAAGCTGTGTAAATAAACAGACTTTGTTTTTCAACACTATTAATAATTGTTATTCAAACTTTCAGCTGGAAGTCAGACTGTCAGAATTTGAACCAAACAGCTGCCTGTGTACTGTGACTGTGACCTGTGAGCTTGAAGATTCATAAAAGAGAGTGAGACCATGTCATTCTGAGTTCTGGGAATCGTCAGTTCATTTGTGGGTTGCGTCGGCATGCCAGACGGGGCCACTGGGGCGCCTGGATTGATTGCATGAGTCAATGGATCCAGCCGGTGACTCAGTCTATGGGTTTTTCCAGTGCTCTGCATGTTTGAGTGCTCGCACATTCATGTCTTGTACTGTGGCAGCAGCTATTTATTGCTTCATCAAACCGCTTGGTGATTCGTCTTTGTCCTTCGCTCTGTTGTCCATGTCTTGTGGATCCGAGAACCGGTCATTGGAGACTTTTCGGCTCGTGCAAGTGTTTGCCGCGGTGCACAAAGAAGCCAATCCAAAAGGAATCGGCAAGGGTATTGAAAGGCAGAGTGCTGAAGGGCAGAGTGCCGGTACCGGTAAAAAAAGGCGGAGTGCCAGCGAGGATCCAAGCACCATCCTTGTCACATATTATGCGGTGGTGCAGGACTGTTATGAGGCAGGGGTCTGTGTTATAATTTGAGCACAGTTCGCGTTAATGATTTGGAGTGTTTCTTAACTGGATGCGTCCCTTGAGGCTCGGCGAGACTTCCTTTATGACGGTGTTGCCTCCTGGGCACAGCCGGGGGCCGCTGAACAAATCAAGGACAAGCATTGGTCCTTGCGCTCGGATCCCGCGGAGGCCTTTAAGCGGTATCTCTGGTGCCAGTGAAGTGGTGGATCAGGATGACTCTGCCTGTGAACCTGAGTAAGCTTGGCCAGGCGTTTTGGAGGAATGTTCGAGCTGGCAATCTCAGCTGTGAAATGCACGAACAGAGCAACACACAAGGTTTGACCATGGACATCTCCACGAACCATAGGGGTCACATCAGCGGCGAAGTCACGAAGACAGGTACCATCAGCCTGAAATTCACCCGCTGGGCGCTCCGAAGCATTACCTAGTGGCCACGTTACCGTGGAGATACATTGGTCATAGACATAGACAGAATCGTGACTCGATGCTGGTGAATGGAGCAACCCATGGTCCTCCATACTCTGGGGCTCCTGCGACATCTCCGCGTTCCCATGGAAACACTTGAGCAAAGGAAAACTGCCGAAACCTTGCAACGAGAAGACTCGGCCAGGAAAGCTCTGGTTTTGGTGGAAGGCAGAGTGCCAGATCTAGACCATCCTGAAGATCAGGCGCACATCATAGTGAAGTTGCACAGGCTTCTGACTCCAGCGGACTTCGGTGTGTGTGGAAACAGTTTCGACTGGGAGTTCCTGAATTCCCGGAAGTTCACAACATAATGGAAAAACATCCCCTCCCCTTGGCTTTCAGTCTAAACACTTTACTGGTCCCTCACAGAAATTCAGGCAGACCCGTGACCAGACGTTCGGTGCTGGTGACTGGGGCAACAGGGGATGGGACGCATTTGGCAGGATTCCTACAATACCGATTCAGTAATCCTCAGGAATTCCCGGAGAGGGAGGCTTTTCTGTTGGTCTTCAAAATCTTCAAAGAAATCCTGGACCTGCAGCTCTACACCCTGAAGAACGAAGGAACACTTTTGGGCGACCTCCACGACAACAATATCACTGTCTTGTCACCGCTGGATGTCTCCTGTGCCATCGTGGACTGTTGTGGACTCTGTGCGATTGAAGGAAACACAAACCTGAAAGGTCACCTCCAATTTTTCCTGAACATTTTGGCCATTCCCACCCTTTTCAAGGAGACAGTTGCGGCTAAAGTTGCCCTTCAGGTGTGGGAAAAGCTGGAAGGTACTGCTTCCCTTTTCAGTTGGACCCTTAGAACCAACAGGTGCAGGCCCTCAGAAATCCTGGGTGAGTTCAGAAAGGATGTCGACCGCCTGAAAAAAACTCAGAGAGGGCATCGACCTAAACGCTCAGTGCCAGCAAATGAAACGGGAGACCATTGCGAATTTGATCCAGTCAACGGGGCCAGCGGCACCCCCTTCCAGGGACAAAATGATTGACGCGATGGGAGACCCTGAAAGGTGGAATATCGGTGACAGGCCAGCTCCCTGGGACCAACATCTTTGGGAGAAGGATGGCGGCCTGAGCAGCAAGAAGGCGGAGTGCCAGATGCTGTTCTTCCACAAGGCAGAGCACCAAGAGCCTGGAGGACAAAGCAGAGTGCCAGAGCCTGCAGGACAAGGCAGAGTGCCAGAGCCGGCAGGGCAGAGTGCCAGAGCCTGCAAAGAGAAAGGTGGCAAGACGAAATATTGTGATCGACAAGAAGAAGACGTGGTGGCTGAGTCTCCGCGGAAGAGACCCTCGATTCCTCGTCAGTTGGACGAGTTGCCACAGAGGGCTGCATCCAGACTAAGGCTACGTCTAAGGCTATGTCACTGGCAGAATTCGCGAAAGGCGCCAGGGCCAAGAAGGATGTTCCCAAGGGCAAGGGCAAGCCCATGGCCGATGAAGCCTTGGACAAAGCCTTGATCGGAAAGAGTAGGAAAGGTCCCGAGGTCGATGCTTGGAAGCTCCTCGCCAATGTCACACCAGAACCGCAAGGAGTATGGGCTGACTATGTTGACGACAAGGACCGAGAGGATGCTGAACAGAAGCTGTCAACCATCAATAAGGAGAAAGAGTCCTCCTGGATCCACGTCAAGCCTGCGGAGATTGAGATGGAGGACAGCAGTAATAAACCAACGGTCCGGTGGGTGACCACTGGCACACAGATGATGATCCAATGCCTCCTTCGGAGCCTTCGACCCCGGCACAATGGTTGGGGGAGAAGGAGGCAAAATTGGAGGAGCAATCTTTTGCGGAGATAGGGGCAGCCTTTGAGGCCGCTGTGGATGAAGGCTGGGGCGGCCCGCAAGGCGAGTCCTCAGAGGAGGCATGGTTGTGGGAGAAGCGAATTTTGGAGGCTGGGGGTTTCAATCGGATGAAGGCAGAGTGCCAGGGGGACCAGCGGATGACGAGAAGACTCCGGAGGAAGTGGCGTTGGATCGTCTTCGGATGAATCTGCCCGTTTCATGCAGGACGGCAACTAGGCTACACATCAAAAAAACAAGCTGACACACATCGTGCCGTCCCCAGAGGGCTCGGCATTTGACCCGGCCCATAACAAGAGGGACCAGAACAAATGCAACCAGAAGACTGTGACAGTGATAACCCAGCTGCTGATTGCTGTGTGGGAAGTCACAAAGCATGAGTGCGAGGAGCACAAATTGCCCATTGACCAGAAGGATGAGCAGTGGCACTCGTTCAAATCCAAAGGTCACAAAACCATGCTTTTGTGGCGAATGATCCAAGATCTGAGTACAGTGCCCCTGGAGAATGGCACCTGTGGCTGTCAAGGTCCCACGCAATGGAGGTCATGGAGGAGTTGCTCCCAATTATGTTCAGTGTCGAGGAGCCAACCGACGTGATGTGGGCCAGGGGGGGACAGCAGGTTTGTGAGGTCGAAGATTCATTGGTTTTCGACTTCCAGACAGCTCAGATGGATGCATTCTGAGCAGGATGTCAAAAAAAACGATGGTTTTGGCCCCGACAACCTGAATGCTTGGCTCATGCCATTGGCGGGCAAGATTTGGGATGCCTATAATTACACGATTATGCGATTTTGTATCAAGGTGATGGAACAAAACATCCGGGACTTCATGACCAAGGTGACGAACGTCCTCGCAGTTCGTGAGGACCCACCTGAGGAGGATGAAGACAATGAGGTAGCGGGAAATGTGTTCCATTTCAACACGACCAACTTCCAGGTTGACTGGGGGCCAACTGCAGATGGCTATTAATTTAATGTCAATTCATTATTCAGTTCCAAGACTTGGCTAAAACTATGTCACCAAATCAAATGCTTGTGACTTCTAGGCATCTGTGGGTTGACTCCTCTTGGTCCCATGCTTTGTGCCTTCGACGCTGAGCACTTTCATTTAAGGCAGAGTGCCGGAGGCGTAAGGCAGAGTGCCGCAACTGGCAAGGCGATATCTTGTATTGTCTTGGCTGTCTCGGCTACTCAGGTCAAAACCAGAGTTCTACTTTTGTAAGGCAGAGTGCCAATAATAGTTCTTGGCACATTTGAAGTTTGCCGCAATTGAATTTTGCTGTGGGAGCTGGCACATTTGAGCTTGCCGAAAAAAGATCTTTCCTTTGCAGGAATGGTACAACCACGTGTTGGCAGCAACTTGATGGATTCCGCTTCTGAGCTGAATGCAAAAGCTCTCAGGTGATGATGTCTTCGACACTGGTTGGCTACCATGGCTGGGCTGCACGGTCAAGGCTGCAATGCACGTTGCCAGTGATTGCATCTGAAGCAGTGATTGGTATCTGGCCATTGATTCCATGGCACCATGTAGTCTGTGCCACAACTAGTCACTAGTGGACGCTGAGTTGTTAAATCAGTCTTGCCTGCTTGACTTGACCTGTTACTTTCATAAGGCAGACTGCCGGAGTAGTTTGCTCTGTCACGGCCAGACATGGGAAAATCAAATCAAAAGAGTGCTCGCACGGACAGGATGGCACCTACTATGCTACCGGGAATGGGAATAGAAATGATGAGCCCAATGTCAATGATGAACCCGTTCTTGCAGCAACAGTTCCTCCAACAACAGCAGATGATGGCCAGTGCTGGACCTGGAGGGCAGAGTGCCAATGGTCCTGGTTCCGCCGACAGCTCGAGTTCGGAATCTTCAGATGAAGAAGTGAAGAGGATGCACAAAGAAGATAAAAAAAAAAAAACAAACAAAGAGCTCGGCTTCAAGCTCAGATGCAGTGCAACAAAACTGGGAGCAGCTACAGCGGATCCAGATCTCATTCCGAGAAGTGTTGTTCTGATTCGGCAACTCCCCCTGGCTGCTTGTCTTAACTTTGCTCGAAGTCAATGATCCCTGAACCCGAAACCTATGGGTCACTCCCTCTGCCTTCCAACCTTAAACTAATATGCCTGAGGTGAAGCTCAAAGCTCTGATTGAGCGCATTCGGAGAGAAAGGGATGCCACAGTCACCGCTGACCTGTCCCAGCAGACAGCATTGCAGATGTTTTATCTTGTGACAACGACAAAACCCATCACTAAGATTAGTGAACTCAGGGTGGACATGAGATATACAACATGCTCGGTCAACGAATGGCGGATGCTCATGATCGTCAGGTCAAGCATCAAAGCAGCAACTGGAACCGTATAGCGGAGCCAGTTGTGGGAGCCGGTGTAAATATTACCGAAGATACCGTGAACAGAGTTGCTGTGGAGCGCGGATGGGGCAGTACATGGATGACGCAAGAACGTACCATCTATGGCAGGCGTCGAGCAAGGGCCAAAGCATCGATGGACACTCAAGGACGACTGAGTTTCAGTTCACGTCCTGCATCAGGCAGAGTGCCAGGCGGGGACTAAGGCAGAGTGCCAGGGGCAGAAACAAACAACTCTGACCCTGTGCCAGTGTCGAATTCGATTGAACCCCCGCCTTCCTCCTCAGAGGCTGCTGCTCTAAGTGTTCCTATTTCTGCTCCAGGCCAGGAAGCCGCCAATGGACGTGAGGCTGCAGGAAGGGAACAAGGCAGAGTGCCCAAAGAGGTGGAAGGCAGAGTGCCACGGCAAGTGACTGCCACTGTTAGTGTGCATCAGGTAAGTGATCCTGGGCCAACTGCCACTGACAGAGAGTGCCTTCTGACTGCTAATCCAGCTCACAATGTGGATGGCAATGACTCAGGGCCAGAACCATCAGATGAGATCACATCCCTCCCTGCAGACGAGGCGGCTGGGCCTGTTCCCTGCGCTCCACTGCCACCTCAACCCGTGGCTGAGCCAGTGGTTCCGATGGAGGCGGGCACTACCTCAATTGTGCCATTCGCCAAGGCCAAGTCGAAGGCCAGGGCGATGCCACCTGGACCAAACACAGAAGGCATAGCGCCTGACGCCCTTGGGCAGGAAGGCAGAGTGCCCGATTCACAGGATGATGCTGAGCAAACCTTTGATGCCGAGGGGGAAGATGATGATCCGAACGTGGAGAAACCGTCTCTGTGAACCGGTGGAACCAGGACATCTGTCTGATTTGCCACAATGAGATGCTGGTGGAGGAGGCGGCATGTTTCCCTTATCAAAGAAACATTTATAATTGTAGACCGTAATTGTAACCATGCTGGTTGTACCTGTGTCACTTCCCACACACGTACTTATTGATATGCTTTTCTCTTGTTTTCGTGGAATGCAAGCAGTGGAAGCGCTTCTGTGTGGCCACCTCTACCACAGCGACAGCATCACAAGATATTGTGAGTCCAGTGGGCGCAACAAGGAGAACGCCTGCCCTCTGAAGTGTGGGAACTCATCTTCCAATTTCTTCTGTGCTTTTGGCAATGGAAGGGCCATGGGCAGTAACGAATCTGTTCCTGTTCATGATGATGATGATGATGACGTGGACATGGTAAACCAGGCGGCTCAGATCGTTGATGATGACACCCATCACCGACAACATGCTGAGGTCAACGGCCCGGTTGTGAACTGATTGCTTGATGACCTTTATATGGACTCTTGTCATGGCCCAATGACATATTGGAACCCTGACGATTTTGCTGGTATGGCATTGAAAATGCCGCTGAAGGCATTTCTGAAGGGAGTGCCAAGGTTGTAACAAAAGTTCCTTGATTATTATTATGTGTGTTGGTTTGAATTGGTGTGTTGGTTGGTATCTGGCTATGCTCGCAGGAATTCTTAGTTCTCACCACAGGTACTGATCAACCTGTTGTGACATTTTGCTGGTATGGCATTGAAACTGCTACTGAAGACATTTCTGAAGGCAGAGTGCCAACTTTGTAACATATGTTCCTTGGTTTTTATGTGTGTTGGTTGGATTGGTGCGTTGGTTGGTATCTGCCTATGCTCTCACGAATGCTTAATTCTCACGACAGGTAATGATCAACCTGTTGTGACAATCTGACTGACTTCACACTGTTGGGTGGGACCCAACAAAGGACCACGGAACTGTGCAAAGGGGTGCCTCCGTGACCTTTTAAACGCCGTGCTTCGGAGCTGCACAGCTGTTTGCTTGCCACTGTGGGAGATTTAGCGTCCTAGAGCCAGGGGCTTAGTGTATGAATGTTTGTTACATTCTAGGCCTAAACCCACAGTGGGTGGGTTGTGTGAGATGTGTGGCTTTTTGACAAAATCGGCCGGATAAATCTTATTGAATCTTATTGAATCTTGTGGAATCTTATTGAATCTTATAAGGCTACACTACAATTGTGGCATACCCGGGACAAATCTTATTGAATCTTATTGAGTCTTAATGAATCTTATATCACGTCAGACACACATACAATGGTGGTATCCCCTGGGGGAAATCTTATTATTGTGAATCTTATTGAAGCTCACAGACAACACTACAATTGTAAAAAACCTGGAACAAAATCTTATCGAATCTTACTAAAAGTATGGAATGTGATAAGATTACATTACAATGGTGACAAACCCGGGGTACAATCTTATTAATTTATTGAATCCTACGGTTGGGGTTTATTAAATTAGTGTAGGCGTTACGGTTGAGGGGTCATGGTGTAGGGTTCAGGGGGTGACACACTCTCCTCCAGGGGAACCTTAGGAAGGTCTATACTATATAACGAAACCTTACATATGTTAAACTTCTTTACTACCTGTACTGTATGTCCTTGAACCGAAACCCTTTAATCTAAACCTATGGCACTCTGCCTTCGAAACCCCATCTAGCAACATGATTGGTATTATTGAATAATTAACATAACACAAAAGTATTGATCGGCATATAGCATAATCAATAGCATAGTGTATGGTTACTCGACTGATTCCTGTCTGTTGCATGTGAATGTGAAACTTGTGATGCCTGCCTGCAGCTTCTTGCTTCTTGGATCAAAGATAAATTCGCCAAACTTTGACCTTTGAAAGGCAGAGTGCCCAGACATGCCTCCTCGTCGTGCTTCAGCCAAACCAAAAGCCACACGAGCACAAAGAAGGGCTGCCAGGCGTGTTGCTGATGCTGCAACGCGGCCGCATGGCCCACCAAATGGTCCCCGCCACCAACGCCTGTTAACCTACCCCTGGGCCCCCCGCCTCCCGCCCGACTGTACATCAGTTTGATATAGGCCAAGCTGTGGCCGAGACGTTGGAGATTCCCGACACCCCGATCATGGTCCGCTTCGAGCCGAATAAAGAAACTGTTCGGACTGGTGAAGTTGTTCTGGTAACCCTCTCGGTTCCGACACCAGAACAAATGGAAAATTGGGGGCTGAATCGTACTATTTGTGCCATGTGTTTCTGTGGGGTTGAAGGACTCGCAGACATGTGACGTTTTCGGTCTGTTTGGCTAAGACGCCTAGCCCTACCTCTAGCTTAGCCATGGCCCTAAGTCCTAGGTCCACCTTGAGCCTTGCCTTAGCCCTACCCAAGCCTGCCCCTGGCCTAGCCCTAGGCCTACCCCCAGGCCCACCCCAAGCCTTACCCGAGGCCTTGCTGTCAGCCTACGGCTCGGCCTACCCTTTACCCCTAGCCTCTACCAAGGTCTAGGTCGACATTAGCCTAGAGTCGGAGCTTCTTTATGGTCTGTTTACAAAATCAGATTGCATCCGTCACGGACTGGCAGAGTGTGCCACTCAGGCAAACCAGTATTCTCCTTTACCTACATCATCCTTCAAACACTCTTTTGGAAACTGTGGCTATGTCAGCCACTGCCGTGGCGCAAAATCTTCAACCAAAACCCTGATAGCATGAGACACCCAAGTCAACCTCAGACTACCTTCACACAGCACAGGTATAATGAAGCTCATGCAGGACTCAAAGAATTCACGCCACAAGCCCCCTAAGGCCGCTGCGAATCTCCAGTGCCTGCCTGTACAGCGGCTCGGCTTCCTCATAGCGGCCCCGATCCTGCCACTTGGTATTGTACCAGTTGTGACGGCCGGGGTATGGGTCAGAAAGGAATTGGCACCTCCTGCGGGGCCAGGCTGAATTTTGAGCATCATTTTGGTGCATCGCTCTTCTCAAGACTTCACCCAGTATTGCACCCTTCTGTCTCGCGCTCGCAAAAGCCCAGCTCGAGGCCTGCAGCAGTCCAGCCAAGTTGTTCATCGAAGCCAGCGTGTCAGGATGCTCTTCACCAAGTTTGGCCCGGCCTCGGGGTCTTATCTCGTGTCATGCGCACTGCATCGCTTGAATCCATCACGAGGCCTTCAAACCTTGTGGATCTCCCGCCGTAGCTTTTCACACGACAAGTTCTGGATTCCACTGAATTAGGCTCCAGGGTCCGGCGGCTTCAGGCCTACCCCCGAATAGTCAAGCAGCACACCCCAATTCGAAAGCAGACCCCAGAACTCGTTCTAGCCCAAACATCAGGAGGCCGGGGTAGTCCAAGGACTCGCAGACATGTGACGTTTTCGGTCTGTTTACAAAATTAGGTTGCATCCGTCACCGACTGTGAGAGTGTGCCACTCAGGCAGTCCAGTATACTCCTTTGACCTACTTGATCCAAGAACGAAGCTCTCCCGGAAATTGTCGTCAATATTATGTCGAAAATGGGCCTGCCAACAATGCTTCCTGAAGGACAGTCTCCAGAACTCGTTTTCGCCCGTAAAGTCACCGGAGGCGCCGGAGGAATCGCAAACATGTGGCGTTCTTTCTCTGATTACAAACTCAGATTGCATCCGTCACCGATTGGCAGAGTGCGCCACTCGGGCAATCCAGTATACTCCTTCACCTACATCTTCCCGAAAATGCTCTTTCGGAAACTGTGACTGATGCCAGACATGTCGCTTATTTCATGTCAGCCACAAGTTTGGCCTTGCCTCGGGGTCTTATCTCGTGTCATGCGCACTGCATCGCTTCACATCATTCTGAGGCCTTCAAAACTTGTCGAACCTAGTAGTAGCCCATAATTGGGCGCGTTGTGAATTTGCGGCTATAACCTGCCAGCAGTTCGTCCCGATGCCCCTCACAAGTTTCGGCGAGCTTTGTACCAAACAGTGTGTTGTGCCTCTCAAAATTCGTCCCCGAACCTTCGACCTGTTCTGCCGAGTCATTGCACTGGTTGGCTAGTAGTTGTTCATATATGGTGTTCAGCTTGCGGGACGGACGGTTCTGGAACGGACCTCGATTGCCTGGCTGTCTCATTCCCCCCGAAGGAACGATGACGGGCTTGCGCTCGTGCTGAGTGCTCATGGCATCTAAAGGAGCAGCTGGAGTTCGCATGGCTTGCGAAAACAAGGCACGTGCCCAGCTCCGCAGGATTAAAACCTCTTGGGGCATCTGGCTTGGGGCCTGTCTGTGGCACTGATGTACGGAGAGCTCTGGGCACGGAAGTCGGGCTGAGGCTCCGGCGGCGTCGCAGACACTCTTGGAACAGCTGCTCCGCTTCTTCGCGCAGGGCGCGGCGCCGTAGCCTCCTCGCGAGCTCGCCCATGCAGTCCAACGTGATCTTCGCATCGTCGCCCAGCTGTCGTCGGAGGTTGGCCAACCGACGCCGGAGCAGTCTCAGCAAGCCATCCGCCTCGGCGCCAGCGTGCTTCACCCTGCCAGAATCGTCTGTCACCTGCACAACCCAAACATCCCGGGCGGGATCCACTTTTCGGCCGCGATAGTCCTCTCCCAGATTGATCTTGCGCTCCTTTCCCGTGTCTGCGTCACGGACCATCTTCTGGGCCAGGTCTGGCCTGAGGCTGGAAAAGCTGCCAGTGACTAAATAAGTGGCTGGAATGTAGCGCAGGAGAAGACCCTTAATGAGGCTGGAGTGTATCGATTCTTGCGCCTCGACCACCCGGACTACACCGGACAAGTTCATACGAGTATCTCGGCAAAAACAGCTTGCGGAGGCAGCTTTCAAACAGAAATCAGAAGGCATGGACTGTCTGCAGGCCTTGGCACGTTTGTTTTTCAAAGATATTGTACGCGAGCTCTCTGGACACAATGATCGGGATACAGAAGGCTGCGCGATGGCCTCCGGCGTTGCCTCTGCCCCATTCCTCCTCCACCCGCTGAGCCTCTGGGTCCGCTGTGTCACCTCAGATTCACCGCAGATGCCACAGCGGTGGCCAAAAACACGCAGGTCCAGCCCAGCAAATTGCATCGATGACCCGGGCCCCGGGCGCAAAGGACTCAAATTGCTGTAGTTGTTCAGCAAGATACGAGTGCGGGAGCCCCATACCTTGCTGCAGGCGAGTTCACGGCAACTTGTCTGCGACCGTGTCTATGCTTGCCTACAGCACATGAGTGCAATACAGCCAGCTGTAATGGACGATGCAGGAGGGGCACGCACCGTATATCGGGCATACGAAGCTGTCCTCATGGCCCTAAAGCAAGTTAGGCAATGTGGCGCACTGAACAATGTTTTGCCAAAGCGCGGCTGGTTCATGCTGGGTACAGTAGACGCCCTTCCCGAAGTGGGCCCTGGAGTCCACCAGCGATGCAAAAAGCTCGGCGGTGGTTTGCTCCATGTCGGCCACATTGCGAAAGGCCAGCTCGTTTGTAAAGTGGTACAGCACGCAAAGGTCTCGTTGATCAGGGCGTTCTTGGCCCTGAGGATCGCACAAGATCACCGCGTGTCGCCACACGCTCACCAGACCATCCGGCGCTATGTAGTCGAACGTCCGCAGATCGCCCAGGCTGCTATTCGAGTAGAGCGAGCCTTGGTAGACTTCGCCTTGGTGGTTGTCAGACACGGTCAGGTTCTCGCTGCGGACAGCTGCGATGGTTGCTGAAACCTTCAGGCTCTGCAAGACCCTGAAACACCAGCAGGCGCACACCGTGGCGCTTGAAGCCTTCTACATCAATCCTCTTTAGTCTAAGGCTCGCACCCGTCAAGTATGGGCCACGGAAGTACTTCGAAAGCTCACCGCGGCCAAGGGCCTGTACTGAGCAGACCAGGCCAATGACGAAAGCAACTGAAGCCGCCAAAGCAGCAAACGATGCCTCCCGAAACTCAACCCTGCTCGGCTGCCCTACTTTGGCGAACGAGATTCGGGGAAAAACATTCCCACATGTTGTGCAACAGCTTCCACCTAGAAGGCCGAGAACCCTTCGGAGCGGCTCGAAGTTCAGAACCCTCTGCAGAAAATCTCCGAACCTCACCCTTTGAGTACGTTCCATTCATACAGGGACAAACACAACATCCAGCTTCGTTCTATGCTACTTCCTCTCGCCATGACTGGGCTCTCAAAGCAGCCTTGTCACCCCAAGGACGTGCGTTTGTAATGCTCACAGGCGGTCTTCCTCTGAACCGAAGCCTCCTCCGTGCGCAACCTCTACGAATCCAAGCCCCTCCGGACGGTGCCTCGGCCACGGCCGGGTCGGCCTGGCAGTGCCCGCTTTTGGCAAGGCGACATCTGTTCTTGTTGGAGCTGGAAAGCTGCAAGCCCTTGGGCCTGAAGCCCTCTTCGAGCTTGGCACGATTGCAAACTGATCTGGGTTTAGGGTTTAGGGTTTAGGGTTTAGGGTTTAGGGTTTAGGGTTTAGGGTTTAGGGGTTCTACTTCTTGAAGCTGTTGTGGAATTCGTGGCACACACGTGGTCCATCTGGGGGGTGGGTGCCAGAAAATTTGCTATACTATGCTACACTCAGTGAGCAAACGGCACAACCCGACCCTGAGCCCGATAAGTCGATCGAAGCCTTGCGCAGGAGGGCAACTAGCCCTCATGTTGGAGCTGCCGAGACTTCATCGGACTCTATAGGTGCCTAGAAGTATCTTTGCGATGGCGATCGCAGTGTAGAGCTTGTACACGGTCTTCTGCAGCGTTTACAGATGATTGTCTTCAAACCAAACACCGACTATCCGAACCTGGAGCGCCATTCCCGGCTCGATTTCACGACCCGTGCAATATCATCACAACTTCTGTGCGGCCCGTAACGGGCTTGGCCTGTGCATGCGTGCGGGCAGTTTGTCGGATGCAGACCGATCAAGAAAACAACCCGCCGACCAAGCCTAGGTACCAGCGCACGTCCCGCCCGCAATTCTGGCAACTTCTCTTTGATCAGTCTCCGCGACTATCCCTTCTGCAACTGCGACAGCAGAAATTGGCAGAGCCTAGCCTTAACCCCCAGACCGAAGTCCCCAAAGAGCCCGAAAGCTCCAATTCCCACCATGCCTCACTCGAAGCACCGGCACTGGCCTCGGGTGGGCAAGTGGACATGGACCTCATTAATAATGTTTCGTTAGAGAACTCTGACTCTTTCTCATGTGCACTTGTTCATGTTGAAATTTTCATGTGTTGTCCAATCCGCGACATCTTCAACAAACAACCCAAGCTTCGGCCCTGCAGTGCGACTGAAAGACACTGTATGCAATTTGTTGGACTGTTGTTGGCCCTAGATTCAAGATCATTTTCATGCTGCCCAATCGCAGTCTACAGTGCCTGCCACTGTTACGCGCAGCAAGGCGAGGCGGCTGGGGATCGGACACCGGCACCCATGGTCAGGTCGGGGCACCTGAACACGAAGGAAGCCCCACCTCTTCGCCGTCGTCCCTCGTCCCTATAAAGCTATAGATGGAACCTTCATACCGATCTATCCTGCACAGAACTTGTGGGCCCCCAGTCCGAGACCAGGCCTCACTTTGCATCGCAGCGCCACAGCCTTCCTACAAGCCTAAACGGGTGCAAAACACCACGCGCTGAACCTGGAACCATTAACGTAAAGATCTCGGCCGCAACTGATCCACTAAAAATCCAAGTTCCAAAGAACAAGCTCTTCGAGCTTCTCTGAACAAACAAACAAACCAACACGCAAACAGACAAACAAACAAGCAAGCAAACTAACCAAACAAACAAACAAACACACGCTAGCACCATCCACTCCGGACGGACAGATGGATTCTTATTGTCACCTGCATCACAAGATGACAAACTGCCTCCGGAAACTGAAACCAGAAGGCTAAACATGCAGATGCCCATGCGGTTCTAAGCTCGAGCTTCCGGCTCCTGAAGCATTTCGCATCTCATTTGACGATGGGCCTCTTGAGGTCCGGCTTGGCCGGGCAGCAGAGCGCATCCGGTGAGGGATCACGGGCGGAGGGCTGCAACAGAAGCTTGATTTGGCGGCGGGCTGTGCTATACACCCTGGGAGCGTGCTGAACTAGGATCATTAGCACCAGATGGAACCGAAGGGTCAGTGTGAGATGTGGACATGCCCGTGGTTTGAGTGGTCTCGGCTGCGCGCAGTTCATTCTATGTTGTCGGATGACGGACACAGCTCAGTGCTCGTTTACCGAAACTTTGCTTGCACCGTCTTTGCATCTTCTTACGGCTTTCGATCCATCTGAAGTTCAGGGCCTGCTTCCTCGTAGCCTCCCCGAGCCTGTGTCTTCGTGCTTTTCAGGGCCGGGGTATGGGCAAGAGTTTTCAAGAAAAGAATGCCTTGCCGGCAACGCACTTTTCCAGACTTCACCCATCATTGCACACCCTTCGGTCGGAAGCTCGGGACAGCCCTGTCGAGGCCACCAGCAGCCCAGCCACGTGGCTGTTCATCGAACTCAGCGTTTGCGGCGGATGATCTTCACCAAGAGTTGCCCTGCCTCGGAAGCTCACGTCATTCGCTCTGCATCACTTCAAAACATCAGAATCATGCTCTGGAATCCGGTAAGTGAAGTTAAAGGATTCGGCAATTGAAGATCTGACCCCACCACATACTTCAATCAGCACATCCAGCCCTGAACACAGTCCAAAGAATTCGTCTCAGCCCAAGATATTCAACGACCGCGGTAGTGCGAGGAGTTGCAAACATGTGTGGACTATACTCTGGCTGCAAGTTCAGATTGCACCCGTCACTGTCACCTACATCAACCCAAAAAACACTCGTTCGGAAACGGTGCATACGTCACAAAGGTACCTACTTCTGCCTCCTCTGCTTCAGCCACTTCCGTGCACGAGACCATCAGACACAGCCCTGAAAGCCTGAGCCAGCTGGCTGCTATGCGAAAAAACCACTGAAATCCTGCTTCTCAGACCCTGCTCGAGCACCTGAACATGTAGTGATGTAGCCCTAAACCCTATAAACCCTAAACCCTAAACCCAAAGGGCCGGCCATGAGAGCTGCTTGGCCTGGAATCTGTAACCCATATCTGGGAAGTGTAGCGGCCAAACCCCGCTTTAGGGTTTAGGTTTCGACTCACACACTCGCACAAGGCAGGCATGGCAATGAGGTTCCGAGCTTGCTACGTGAACATGCTGAACAGGCGAGCAGAGAGCGAGCACCAACGTGACCAAAATCGAATGAAGTAGAACAAACACGACACCGATTGCTCTCCATGCCCTCTGTTCCAGCCGCTCACTGTCTTTGTCAGCGCAGCGAGGTCGCTGCTTCTGTTTCAAAAGAATATACGTTGCCATCAACATGCACTGTAGGCGCACTGTCAGCGGTCAATTATGCCACTGCCCAGTGCAAGCGTTCTCACCTGTACTCATGCTCAAAAGTGGGTCACCATGCAGAGGACATCTCAAGGCCGCCACACTGTGCGACAAAACTCCGGATACCTCCACCACAGACTGCCCCCAGTACTG
>CAJNDV010034553.1:83828-95624 GCA_905221635.1 Symbiodinium sp. CCMP2456 | reverse complement strand
GTACTTATTGTAGTGATATTTCCGACACAAATATCTCTAATCCCTTAAAAAGTGGGGTTTCAAAAACCCAGGCCCCACAGCAACCTGCTCTCTATATATATATATATATATATATATATGTCTGTCTGTCTGTCCGTATGTATGTACGGCGGAGTATACACCACGCACGGCTGCGACATGGAATTAGCCTCAATACCCTTGGACTGCCCAACCTAGCAATGTATCAGCTTCTGCCCACTGGAGTCGCACATGCCAGTCACAACTCCGACATGTCCAAGTCAAAGCCACCTCTGAGGTCTCGGCGACCCTCCAGCGCTTCGCGATGGAGGGACTCGGCCTCCTGAAAACGTTCCTGGTCCTGTCGACTGTGCCATTGGCCAGAGGGAGGTATATGCGAAACGAAGTCAGCGCTGGGAAGACAACACTAACTAGAGAAATTAGCACCTGCAGTCGCGCGATTGGCTACAGAATCCGAATCCCACGATTCCCCAAAGCAGCAAGCCCGAAACCTTCTTCAAGTCCTGCAGCAAGACAGCCAAATTGTTCATCGAATCCAGCGTTGCTGGATGTGTCTTGCCAGATTTGGTACGGCCTCGGGATGTCAAGGGTAAGGTTGTATGCATTTAGGGATCCTTCTGAGGGTCGCTGTGTACGATCCTGCTGTGCTCAGGTCGTAAGCTGGGATCCTTCACTTTCTGAAACTGCAGGTCCCATATGCTATCAGATGCTTTTGCTTGGGGGTACAAACAATCCACGTCAGCCCCTCGAGATTCGACGACATTGAAACACCACGTGGGAACTAACAAAAAACTTCGAGCAGCTACTCTGGATACTGGATACCAGCAAAAACTGCGGAGTCATGAATTCGACATTTATCTAGGGCTTGGCTGCGCTGCTCAACTTGATGCGCACTTCCGTGCTACATCAATCACCCTCAACCGAAACCATCAACAATGGCTGGGACGGCGGCTGCCCTCCAACGCTTTGCAAAGCAGCTGCTCGGCCTCCTCAATTCGTCCCATGTCCTGGCGTCGTGCGTTGGCTGTGGACGAACAGCGGGCACAAGCAGAGCATAGCACAGCCACCTCTGCTTCGCCTTCATGTCTAATCTCGATAAGCTCTCACCGTCACTGCTCCCCCGGGGCCTCCAGAAGCAAAGCAAGATTGTTCATCGAATCCAGAGTATCCGTGTGACTTTCGCCCAGCTTGGCCCTGCCTCGGGATAGAAGCACCCCAACCCGACGGAGGAATGACAAACAATGGCATAATCACAAAAAGGCTAGTACATGGGAGGTGCCTGTGTCATGTCTAGACACTTGACTGGAAACCTAGCCAGTTTCCAAGAAAACCGGTACCGCCCTGATTCTGGTACTAGTCTTGAGGCAAGTGCTGAGGCCGCGGCGGCGGTCCAAACACTCCTCGTAAAGCTTCTCTGCTTCGTCATGGTAGGAGCGGCCATGTAGCCTACTCCCAAGCTCGTACATGCAGTCCAGGGTTGGCTTTGCATCGTCTCCCAGCTCTTCCCGGAGATTTGCTAGGCGAGTCCTTAACAGCCTCAGCAGACCATCTGCTTCGGCGCCGGCATGTTGCACCTCTCCAGCTTCGTTCACCACCTGTAGAACCCAAACATCCCGGTTGCGGTCTACAGGCCGCCCTTTGTAATCCTCGCCAAGCCGGATCCGGCGCTCCTCTCCTGTTTCGACGTCGCGCACGCTCTTGTGGGCGAGGTCGCGCCTCAGGGCGGCAACTGCGGATTCTGATACTCCACTCGATCCACTGGTGGGTACGCAGCACCAAACAAAAAAGAATCGCGACATCTTCAACTGCTGGCCGTGGCACGTCTGTTCTTCAAAGATGTTGTACGCGAGCTCCCTCGGCACTAGAATCGGAATGCAGAAGGCTGCGCGATGGCCTTCAGCATTGCCGGTGCCCCATTCCTGCTCCACTCGCTGAGACTCCGCGTCTGCTGTGTCGCCTCAGTTTAATCGGGTTTAGGGTTTAGGGTTTAGGGGTTTAGGATTTAGGGTTTAGGGTTTAGGGTTTAGGGTCAGTGGTGGCCAAAACCAAGCAGCTCCAGCCCAGCAAAATGCATCGATAACCGGGGCCCCGACGCAAAGGGCTCAAGTTGCTGTAGTTGTTCAGCAAAATACGAGTGCGGGAGCCCCATACCTTGCAGCAGATTTCGCTGCTTGCATGGTAACCGCAAACTGGCGAATGCTGAGCGAAAAAGAGAAAAAGACCGTGTGACCTTACTCCTACTCTCCGTCAAACAACATGCTGGCTAGATGGTCATGCCGAGATCGAACCATATTCGCCGAAGAGCAGCTGGTTCATGCTGTGTACAATAAACGCCTTTCCCAAAGTGGGCCCTGGAGTCCACCAGTGACGCGAAAATCTCGGCAGTGGTCGGTTCCATGTTGGCCACATTGCGGAAGGCCAGCTCGTGGGTATAGTGATAAAGCACACAAAGGTCTTGTTGACCAGACCCTCTTCGAACATCGCGCAAGTCCAATGCATACTGCCACACACTCACAAGTCCACCGGCATCATCACTCTTCTCGTCTTCATCGTCGATGTCTTCAACGTCATTCTTCGCCTCATCATCATCAGCAGCATCATCATCATCGTTTTCTTCTTGATCATCATTCTCATTCTCCTCCTCATCCGCTTCGTCATGTTGAGCCGGGTAGTCGAAGGTCAGCAAATCGCCCAACGTGCCCTCCGAGTATTGCGACCCTTTGTAGACTTTGCCTTAGCTTCATGGTCCTCTACAAGAATCGTCGTGTTGTCTTGTATCGTTGTAGATAGCTCCTGTACTTTGCTGACGAACGGATCCGCACCCTGCGACAATCTGAACTACCAGCTTTTGCCGACATGAATCGCAATATGAACTAGCAACTCATGGACACCGGGGAGTTGCACTCACGCCAAGCTATGTATCCCAATGCGGGCGTCATGCGCGCCGGTAAGGCTCGCACCGTCTAAGTACGGGCCAAGGAAATACTTCGTCAGCTCTCCGCGGCCGAGGGCCTTGCAAGCAGAAACAGAACCGGTCTTAAGATACTAAGCCGTCGAAGATACTCCGTGAGCCGAAACTCTCCCCGACCCGATGCCCTTTCGCGAGCAACTTGCTGCACAAGACTGCCGAGAGCAAGGGGGCTGGTACCGGGGTGTGAGAACGGCATGATGTGGACTCGAGCATGGTGCACGAGATGCTCGAACTATAGCAACATGCTTGAAAAGTAATTCAAAGCTGCAAGGTACCAAAAAATCATGTGGCTGCAACTTACCCATCTCCAGGCCCATCTGGCCGGTAAAGTGCTCAGAATGCACTCGAACCGTGCCCCGGTCAAGCCTGCGAACCCCCCGAGCCTCTAAGCACCACACGCTCCGAACAGCCTCCAAGCCCTGAGCCTCAAACTCCTACCGAGCCCTGCTTCAGAAACAGCCGACTCTCATCCTTCAGATCCATCGAGGTTCTTAAGCAGCGAGGCCTTCTCCCATATCCCAGAGCCATCAATCTTTGCTGAAGCAGGTCTAAGTCTATGCTCACCATGTCATGCCGCCTTTCACCCCGTCCTCTCAACACATACGAACCCGGAACGCTGTGTTCCAAAAAACCCGAAACCTTAAAGCGTGGGAGTCACCCAACATTGAACTTCGTACAACGGGTGTGTGTGTGTGTGTGCGCGCCACATCCAAGGGTTGCGCATATGCTAAGGTAAGTTCACGCACAACGAATCCTAGCTAAGCCTTCACACGCAATTTTCCCCGCAAGCTCTATGAGGTCTGCGAGACAAAGAATTCTCAATCTCGAAACCGAATCCAACCTCCCAAGTGGACCGGAGCTACCCTAGATCCTCAAACCCTAAACCCTAAACTAGAGTTTAGTAAATCAAAGCCTCAAGCTCCCGAATCTTACTGAAGTCATGGCCTCGGTCACTGCGGGGTCGGCCTGGCAGCAGCTTCCACTCCGAGCCCTTTCCGTCTTTGTGATCCCTCCCTTCACTTGCCGAATTTTGCAGTACTGTCTGGTGCCTAATAGGGAATGGGGGAATGGGTGTTAGGGACTACTATAAGGGACCTTCAGGAACTATCATAGGGAATGGACAGAGTAGGCTTTAGGATTTGCGGCTTCGGGAACCCACTGACTGAGGCCACCTCGGCCGAAGCAGCCGCGCTGGCCTGCATTGCTTGTTAACGCTACTGATCTGGATTCTCAAGATATGCGTGGGGTTCGGCTAACTAAAGCCCCGAATGGGGTCTGGCATGATAGCAGTCCCTTTCAGCACCTTAAGACCTGAGGAACCGGAGACTTGGGAGGAAGCTCTCAAAGTTGCTGTTTGACGGGAGTCACGAAGTAGTATACTAAGGAGACCACCTGGCTCCCAAAAAAAAGAACTGCAAAGCCCATACTTGGCCCATACTTCACTCAAAGACTTTGTGGCCTTTGAGAAGGTGGTCTCGACACACTCACACGTTCAAGCTTGCTGCTTTTGTCCTGCTAGGGACCCGGCTCCGCCACCCATCGCCACTTCACGGCACCTCGAAGGCAAGAACGCCCAGATTTCATTATGTGCTGAAGAGTTGCTTTATGTCATATTTTGTGTTAGCGTTACTTAGAACTTTTGTAATGTGCGATTTTATCCTGCATTCGGTCACTGGGCCTCATTCACTCCTCACCTGCTGACCCTCGGTCCGAACTCGAAACTTCGTTAGCTGAGACTCGCCTCGCCCACGAAAGCTCTCCCTGCCCAGCTAGGTCAAGCCTCTTACGCCGAACCTGAATCCCAAGTACCTCGGGCCTAAAACCCCACAAGCCCTTCTCGAACCCTCGACCTATAGACCCCTGAAAACGCCCGACCGAGCCCTAAACGAAAAAAGCTACAACCGATTAAGCTTCAGCCTGGAAGTCTGCTAAGGCCTTTGGATGGTTTGAACCTGGCATGCCTTGCTCCGGAATCCATCGGGCGATAAGGGATGAGGGTGACCTGTATTCATGTAGACCCATGGTCTCCGTAGATAGGTTGCGTTCTGCGAGGCCCAAACCATGCTGAGATGTCATAGCAGTATGTGTTGCCAGGGAACAGGTTCAACAGCTATGCTCTCGCGAACTTCTCGTGCAAATACATGCACGGAAAACAATAATGCAAGGAGACCACAAATCGAGATGCCATGAGATGCCCACCTACCGCCTTGTGGCATGATCCATCAACCCCGAATCTCTCAGCGAGTTTGTCCGTCTGCCCAACTCACGGGTTGCTGCGATATTAGGAGGCTCTTTGCCGAGGCCCGCGCTTCTTGAGGCCCAACGTGGCCGGACAGCGGAAAGGCCGTCATCGCAGAGAGCATCAGGTGAAAGATCACGGGCGGAGGGCTCAAACGGGAGCCTAATAAGTAGATTCGCGTAGATCTTTAGGGTGAGGTCTATACTGAGTCTGTTGGTGAGAAACCAGAGGTTGTCCGCCTTTTATCTGATATCACGTGCGGTGTTCTCGTAGTTTTCCCACCAATACCTCAAGGTCGACAGATGTCAGGTCGTTGTAGGTCGCTTCGGCTTGGACGGCTCCCTGCAGGGGGGCTGTGCCCTCGACCCTGAAGCACGGTTGGAAGTGTCTGACGTCGGAACGCTTCATGGTCGAGCCTTTGCATTCGCTTCCCCCGAGCTACTTCCAGTCATGACAATCACCGACAACGAAAGCGTCCTGTCAGCGTAACCGGCATCTCAACAAACTCCAACTGAGATACAGAAGCAAAGAACAACACACATGGCCGCATGAGTGATGATCCTCATGTTGAACCCCTGAACCGGGTGGACCCCAAACTCTCGGGTCAGGCGCGCCCAAGTCTTTCTTTCGCCCTCGGGTCAGCACCAGACTTTGATGTGTCGAGCCATCACTGCACTGGACATCCAGGGCCCATCTGACTGCCGCAAGGCCCCTGATGTCCCAAATGCTTGGGTCTAAACTCCATCCATTGCAAGCTGGGGGTTCCGAAACTAGGGGACCCTAATATGGCACCCTAAATAGTAGGATCCTTAGTAGAAATACCCCTAAATAAGGACCCCTTACTTTCGGAAACTCCCACCTGTACGGCACTAGCAGTGCTTCTCAAACTTGCCGGGTGCTACTTACTTGCGGTCACTGGGTCTGGCCGCGCTCGGCCTCCAAGATACCTGCGGAAATCCGGCAACTTGTTGTGTTAGGGCCGTCATATGTAAAACTCCTCCTTGCAAAGTCCCAATATCGAACTCGTTTGAAGATTGAGTGTCGGGTTTTCTCGGCCAGCTCCTTTACAGACATGCACAGGTGGAGCTGCTTTGGATTCAACGAGTAGCTGCGAGACCTGCAGCTGCCCTTCGTGCCAGGCTTCGCTTGGGAGGACCCGCCCGTAACGACAGGACGCTGCAAAGCCCCTGCGGAGCGCAAAGGATTAGCACTGTGCAGAATTTTTACGTATCGTACCAAGTTCACACTCCCTGCTTGTGGCGATTCGGGCTCCCAGGTTCGCTTGGGGTCACGGAAAGTTGCTTGTGCGGAGTCTTGGTCTGCATCGCGACGCCCGCGACCTCCCAACCCCAGCATCGAAGGATGCCGTCTGCACTGAAGACTCACAGAGCTAGCCATGCAACCATGCCAACGGACAGAGATATACGATTCACCCTGACGTCTAAGCCCCTGTTTGTGCACGGACTTGTGAGCACACGGCACCAGACACCCTCACCCACAAAGTCCAAACACTCAAAACACTGAAGCCATCTGAAGCCCTATAAACCCTTAACCCTTTGGCACGGACTTGTACATGCCGCCTGGTTCTCAGAGCTGCCGCACTCGTAGCAGATACCCTAAGCATCGAGACATCTGAAGCACGGAAGAGCCTGTCGAACCCGAAACCCTAAAACCCTAAACCGAAAAAACCTACACCCTAAAAACCCTAAACCCTACAAAAAAAACTATCTATATATATATATATATATATATAAGTATACCCTAAACCCTGTATGAACCCTATTAATCCCGAACCTTCGTCCGCCCCTGGCCTCTTGAGGGAGCGTGGAGCGGAGCTTTTCGGCTTACCCCTCGCTGCCGCGTTCCTGCGACGTTTGGAGCCGGATGGCTCCCAGAGAGGAGGAGCGAGGGTGTAGGGCTTATTGCCTTCCGGAACCCGGCCAGATCCTTGACCATGCTGGTGGCCCTGAACACAACCTGTTCCCTCCTCATCAGGCCCGTCCTTTCATCCACGCCCTCTTCCAAGTCCAAGAAACACCAATCCCTTGTTGCAGCCGGCTTCAGAAAACAAGCAACAGCAAACCAGAAGGTATCCTGCTCCAGGCTACGGCCAGTGTCGCTCCGAAAACAAGACGGGAAAGGCATGTTAGAGTCTGGATCTGCCCCACGCAGTCCGCACCCAGAATCAACCCCGAGCATGAAAATCTTAAGGGAACGGCTGGACTCCAACACGCGGTGTTGGAGCTTCTCTGCCTCCTCCAAGTGTCCTCTTTCCTGCATTGTTGACGCGCTGGGATCTAGATGCATGCTACTCGAGCAAGGCTCTGCGATGGCTTTCATCTCGTCATACTGTTACCAAGCAACACCTAATCCGTCGCCCCCTGCGCTGAAATCTTCGCTTCGATGAATGTCCAGATTCTCCGAACAGGGGCCGATATGCCGATGTATCGTGAAGACATAATTTTTTAGTATTGCCTTGTACCCCGCCAGCCTGCAGCAAACTCCCCAAACTGTGCATCGACGTCAGTGTCTCCGGGTGCATCTCGCCCAACTTGGTCCGGCCTCGAGAATAGCTGCCAAAACACCACATGCAAGATGTGCTTCTCTCCCAGGATGTGATTCGAAAGCCGACCTTCCATGTACGAAGGCTCCGTTCGATTCAAGAACCCATGAAGGTGTGTACATACACGGAATTGCAGTAGAAGCACGGAATTGCAGTAGAAACATAGGTATCGCAAGCAACACCCATGCGCAACTTCGCATACGGTTCTCGTGGCTTGTGGGAGGTGATCAACCGTAATTTCCTGGTGAAGGCCGCATAACCTCGGGATCCCCAGAACTAAAAAGAGGGCCCATGGATTCATGAGGATGACAAGAAAATTTAACTAGGAGCGAAGAAGTTACAGCCATCGCTCGCTAGCCTCAGGCCTCAAGCCGACAGTATTTTTTCCACTTGAGATTCAGGTCCCCGACACGACTCCATAATGATAGTGAGCATGTGTTGTATGGACCCTGGTCGTGGATCATGTTCCCCGCCTTGACACCTGACCTGAATACTTCGCACTCTGTGCGAGCAAAGAACCGTGTGCTTTGGATTGCGGCTGGCTTAACAAGAGCTCTGAGACAGTCCTTACATAAACCTCTGCGTTCTTCTGCAACCCACAACAATCGCCTAGGCTTTCCGGGTACCCTGGAACACCCAGATGGTCAGAAACTCCAAGCGGCAAGGAATTTGCTGCTAGGCAACATATACGGCACTCACATGATCCAACTTCGAAGGCATTTACGCTGAAAAGACAGATGCCTCTCAGTCTCCAACGACTCTGTTGATAGCTGAGAACGTGATGCATGTGCCTTGAAACCAAGTGCAGATGGCAGAAGTCCACCAACGATCCTTTTTCAACCCTGGCTAATGCCTCTAAACACCCAGCACGCCCTGTTCAGCTTCTGTTTTGCTGCCTCAGGTGCTATCTGAACGCCACAATGACAATGGCCTAACGCAGCATTGTGGCAGTGTGCCCCAAGTGTCCCAAAAGGGAGCTTGGGAGGTCCCCATGCCCCAGCCAGCAGCGGTCCCCAAACTGACAGGGCCCCCTCTTTGCGTAATCGTGTGAGAAATCGCAGTTGATACCAAATCTACAGCGTCCCTGCAAATGATAGCAGCATCGTGGAGCAGAATCTCGAAGCAACCCGCGGAAGCCCCGTTGACGACCCAGGCCGGCACTAGCTCGCACCCCCAATCCCAAGCCCAGGGAAGGCGAAAACATGCCATGCAGGTCTTCCTCGATGGAATCCTCCGCATCAAGCTCGTCATCCCAGGGATCTGAGTTGATTGAGTCTTCTTCCTCGGACAGATGCTCGCCATCATCGGGTCCACCGTGCCCCAAATCTGCATGGATTGAGCCGTCATCGCCAGGTTCGGTGATGATGCCGACGCTGCTATGTGCTGACCGTTCAGCCATAGTACGTTGTGGAAGAGACTCGTTCGTCATCGCACTGGTGCCACGAAAGTATCTCTCAAGAGTGGCCTGCTTGCATCCTCGCCTGGCGGATGTTGAGCCGGAGCTCTGGATGGCATTCGAGGTTAATTGCTGCCCCGTGGCTGCATATGTGACATATGTGCATCTCGGCCAGCAGCCCACTGCCTGATGTGGCATCGTGAGCATTGTTTTCCGAGCGGCGTTTGCTACTCGGCTCGCAC
Source organism: Symbiodinium sp. CCMP2456 (assembly GCA_905221635.1). Classification (NCBI taxonomy): domain Eukaryota; class Dinophyceae; order Suessiales; family Symbiodiniaceae; genus Symbiodinium; species Symbiodinium sp. CCMP2456. The sequence continues at coordinate 86,195 of CAJNDV010034553.1, read as the reverse complement.
TTCTCTGTAATCAGCAGGTATATGTGCGCTTGTGCTACTCGCTCCGCAGCTTGAATGATTGTGAAGTAGTTTTGAAAGACGAAGCTAAGAGATGGATATCGAACTGCAAACATTCCCAGCGAGTGGCTGAGAGGTGGCTCTGCTTCAGCTTGTAGCACTTTGGTGCGATCTCCATCCTTCCTTGGAGCTGGAAGCAAATCCAGGTTGGCTTGAGGAACATGGGGTAGGTTTAGGGTTTACTGTAGGGTTTAGGGGGGCCGTTGCTGACACTGAATGACACTGAAGCAAATCCTAGGTTCCGTTTGCGAAAACGGAGCATGGGAAGTGAAGGCCAGCAAAGAGACTTCCCTCAGCACTGGCACCTCAGCTCAGCTGGGTGCTCCACATAGCAACACCCTTTTTACACTGTGATTGGAGCTCGCCTGGCCAACCCTGAGAGCCTCAACTAGCAAGTCGGCAAGGAGGCCTTGTTTTGTGCAAACCTATAGAGGCGCCTTTCCCGGATTGGGCTGCGATCGCCAGGAAAGCGGAGCCTGACTCCCCCCTGGAGACCTTCGTACCTGCATAAGTAAACCACTTCACTGGCGAAGGCTTTAACCCAGCGTCCAAACATGCAGCCAAAACACGCTTGTATCTTTTACGCTCACGTTCGTCCCCATGGGTGGACCTGACTTCGCCGTGCTCTTCAGGGGGGTTTGTTCAGCGGCAGCGGCAGTGTCAGAATTTCGGACCAGGCTGGTGCGACATTCTCGATTTGGGACTTAACAACGCACGCCGCTTGGGAGCGCGACGCTTGGCTTGGTCCCAGAAATCGGAATACAAATCGAATTGCAAGCCTTGCTGGTGCCGAACTAAGGGACATGAGCACATCATAGTCCAGCTCGTGGAAGACACTGGGGCGATGCTCCGTTTGCGCGATCGCCTTGGCTGCCTCCAATCGGCTTGGCTCATCGCCAGATCCGACCTTTCTGCTTGTCATCTGCGAACCCCTGCGCTCCTTGCACCAGGGCGCCCTTTTCAAGCAAATATAAGCTAGCCGCTAGCCATGAGCCTAACAAGGGCATCCACACCCTGCCTTCGGCTCCAGAGGAAATTCGCTGAAGTCCCGTTCCCCGGCACCTCAACAATCTCAATTTCTGCATGCAAAATTAGGCAGACGGGAGGTTCTCCAAAATACGAATCTCTATTTGGGTCAATATTTTCGAGTCCAACAATAAATGGCTTCCTATACCTACCAGAGGATGTGGCGGCACCCTGTGCTTCTAAAATCATATATATATATATATATGTAATATACATACACATACATACATACATACATACATACATACATACATACATACGTACATACATACATACATACATACATTACCTACGTACATACATACATACATACATACATACATACATACATCCATACATACATATATATGTATATAAATACATATGGATTGCACCTAAATTTGAGGAATACTCACAGATACTCCCTGCGCTGTAGCTCGAAGTCCTGCAGGAAGCTCAGGGCACGTTTGTGTTTTGAGGTATCTACCATCAATGCTGTTTTTCTATTGTGAGGTATTGGCTGCTGCTCGCTTTAATCGCAGCTACCCTTGCTTCTCTTGTTGTCGTCCAGAGTCAAACCGAGCGGCAAGGTCAGCGAAGTCGAAAATCTGGAGGCCTCCACTGGCAAGGACCCTGTATTGTGCTTGCCAGCCAGAGCGGTGCCCATTGCCTGGGTTGAATGGGTCCAGATCGCAGCAGAGCCTGAGGAACTTGCCCAGAACGATTCCAGTCGGCTTGAAGGTCAACTTGGCACGACACCTCCTGTGGCCCCATGACTTGCCCTCCTCGTCGCTGTCTTCGAGCACCTGGATCTCTTTGAACACCAAGCCAGGCTCTCGCAGATTTTCCCGCAGGCAGAAATCCATGGCCATGGGATGGTATGAACAACCCTAGACGTGTTGTGATGCGGGGGGAAGATTTCTTATCACAAATTTGCAATGTCGACCTTTGTGCCTATGCGCCAAATTGCATGCTGTTTAGATTCCGCATCTCGCTGGTAAGAATTTCACAAGGCTCTGCTGAGAGGGAATCGCTGCCGCATCGTCTCAATGCCTGGCACTGGCACTTGTTCCCCTTTGGTTTGGATTGGTGTTTAAGGCTTATAGCGTTTGGGGGTGTAGGGTTTGTTGTTGAGCCAAACATCTGCGATGTGGAATGGTAATTATTCAGAAGCAACACACGATCTAGCTTTACAGCATCTGTATAGACACATACACATACATATACACACAAAAACAGCACGTACATATATATATATATATATATATATATGCTTATTCCCCAAACAGCTTTAGCTGAGGGGTT
>CAJNDV010034553.1:54873-75509 GCA_905221635.1 Symbiodinium sp. CCMP2456 | reverse complement strand
GGGTTTAGGGGTTAGGGGTTTTGAGTTTCAGACTGAAGGCTAGCGACTGGCAAAGTTCGAGGATGCAAGAGTTTAGCCCTACAACCTCCAGGGTGAAATCGTGGGGACTTGGGAAGCTGAGTATGACAGGGACTTAAGTAACTCGCACAAGTTCTAACTATAAAGATACCATCGTGTGGTCCTTAAATCACGAAGAGGAGGCACCAGCGGATGCAACCTTGCACGCCACTCGCTCTGAAAGAGTTCAATCTTGCGCACGGCTTTGGGCTTGGAGTCTTGGCTGAGTTGACTAGGGTGGAGGGCCCTAAACCGCAGTATGGGGTCTGCGGCTTCGGGCATTTACGGTTTCAGGTTGACGAGGCTATAGACACCGAAGTCCCGAAAGTGCCTGCCAATGGGTCCTTCTGGTTCTCCAGAGCGCTGCCTCAAAGAGAGCAATCGGAAAGTTTGGGGCCCCGGAGATGTTCGTGATTCGTTGGGTTGCGGGAAAAAGGCCGTTCCATTTCTTTAGTGCTACATCTCATCGTTTTTTGAAGGAGCTGCAGCGCACATTGCCCTGTCCCTTCCGCTGTCGCTACGTCTACGTCCTATCTCTACAACAAATAATGGAAGCCTAGGGAGGGAAAACAAACACGAGCCAGCCCAGAACATACAGTCCTCCGCCCCTGTCCTCAAGGTCCTCGGGCGTAGAATGGCGTAGAGTTTCGAAGTTTCGGCCCCTACCACTGAGGGCATTCCGGAGATTCCATCCGAGGACTCGTAAAGCCTATGAATCATCCAGCTTTGTTGCTACAGCTGGGGCCAGATCCCAAACTTCCAGCCCAAAAAGGTATCATCGCTTTTGTTTTCCAGAACAAGCGGGCCTGATGTCTGGTTTGTAAGCCCTCCCGTCTTAGCCCCCTGCCGACGGCCGCAAGAGCGCTGCTCACGTTGCCAGCAACATCTAGCTCCCCTGGAACAGCAGATCCGGTTTCGGCTTCAGGGCGATGGGTCTGGATGATTTCAGTACGGTTCTGCAGTATATGATAAGCTAGATTTGTATTTCGACACCCGAGGAGATAGTTATTTCAAACACTTCAGCTCACAATATTAGAGCTTGCGGTTAGCAGTTTGTGGTAAAGGGTTTCAGGGTTTCTGAAGGTTGTGTGGAGTTCTCTGACTAGTTTCGGTTGCGCAGCGCCGACATGCAGTCTTTAAGTTGGGTCCCAAGGGCACCTTAGGGTTTAGGGTTCAGGGTTTAGGGTGGGTAAACGACAAAGGACCCAACTCCAAATAACTCGCCGCGCCATCTTATGCACTTGTGAGGAAGTATCTAAGTCTACATGCCTTGCACAACGCTTTTTTCTTCCGCCTGCTCATCTTACGACTGGCAACATGCTGGCGCCTATTCTCGACGTCCGAAGCCCGGCGAATTGCACTTCCATCAAGAACTACCAAGCTCAAGCCCTACATCCCCACCTTAAAGCTGAACTCCCAAACACTGGGGGAAGACGCAAACCACGGCAAACCCCCAGCAAAACTGAAACAGCAGACGCTGCACCTGAAAACCTAAACTCTAAAAGCTAAGTCCTAGAATCCTAGATCCCTTTAGAAACTTTAGACTTTAAGCCCAACACCCTAAATCCTTCCGAACACAGAAACCCTAAACCCCCAAATCCAAAAGCCCTAAACCCTAAACCCAAAAGCCCTAAACCCGAAACCCCAAACCCCAAAGCCCTAAACCCTTTTCAGCACGGACTGAGGTGCCCTAAACCCCTAAACCCAAAAGCCCTAAATGCGCCGTGCCTTGGCTGAGTGCCTTGGAGAAGTTGCTCACGGCCGCCACTAAGCCGCCGGCCGCTGCCTTGGTCGTTTTGTGCAGAGACTCGCCGCGGGAGTTTCGGGCTTCGGGGCGGCGCGGGCTCAGATTTTGAAGGGGGGGTCTATAATCGGGCTTTTGCTGGGGCTTGGGATTCTTGTTCTTCCACATGGGGCTTAGGCTTGGGATTTGGAGCATGTTGGGCTTCGGAGTGCAAGGCTCCGGCTTTTGTTTGGCGGTTGTGGTGGGTCCTCGGATCTGGCCTGCGGCAGGCAAGGACCTCGGACTTTGGATCCCGCAGGCTTTGGAATGCAGGGCGCGGTTTAGGGATTAGGGTTTAGGTTTTAGGGTTTAGGGTTCCGGGGATGGTCGGTGTTTTCAGAAAGTCAGCTGCCCCAAATATCCATAACCCGCAGCTCTACATGCCGAGGCCCCACATTTCCAAAAACGGTGCTCCATGAAGGCAAACCCAGGGACCCAACATGAAGCTAAGCCCGACACGCTCAACCCCTAAGCCCTAGCCTAAACTCTTAAACCGACTTAAACCCTCCGAACTGCGGCGGACTCTACACTACTAGGACACCAAGCTTTAAACCCCATGACCCTGTCAAACTTTGATTTTTTTTTTGAAACAGGACTTGATGACTGCCAGCATTGCCTCAGCTGCCGTTCTTCAACCGCGGCCCGAAAATGGCAGTACGCAGATTCAAACTTTAAGCTAAACCCTAAACCCTACACCCCCCACCCCCCCTTGCACACCCCCTCCGGCCTCTGCGTTCTTGTTGACCATCTTCTGCGCCGCCTCGAGGGGCTTCGGTGTTGGAAGCTGGGGGGCTTCTGGCTCCTACCTCCTACCTCGAGATTAAGAAACATCTCTTAATTTCATAATATTAAGGCCCCTTGAAATCATAATATTAAGGCCCCTTTAAAGTAAGGTATATTATGAGTATGCTTAATACGGAGGGTTAAGGAGTGACAGTAGTAATACTGTAGTAATTACTCGGACCTGCATGTACTGGGGCGTCCCAAGGTAGGGGTTTTCTCGACACCAGATCTATATGTGCCAACTTTCGAACACAGTGACTCGTTGTATCGATCCTGATGCGAAAACAACCGGCACAGTGGAACCAAGTCAGTGTCCTGCTTGACTTTGTCCGTCGGGTGGTCCAGCCCCAACGCTTTGTCTAAGGCCTGCGGTCTGGTCATCGAGTCTTCATCTTCAAACCAACCCCGGAGGTAAAAGGGTCCAGTGCCTCGTTGTCGTAGACTGGAAGGACCCTACGACTGCAAGAACCCTACGGAGTTTTTGGCTCGGGGCTCTCATGGTTTTCGAATACTCCTTAGCTAGGTCGTGCATTGAAGGGCTCCGATGTCTGCGTACCATTGAGTCGGCAAGGGGAGCTGCAGCAGGCAGTCAAGCACAGTGTGGGATTTGGACTACCATGACGGGCACGCTTTACCCGAGGGATATTGAAAAACCTACAACTATAGCTCCGAATGCTGAGCTGATTGAACATCCGCCATGACCGGATCTCGACCTGCAAAATGTGAACCGTCGAGAACGCTCCGGCGAAGAACTTGCGCTCTTGAGTCCACGCCTTAGGCTCCGAATAAACCCGGCGCCCTGCTAAAGGTCTCAAGCAATGAACCCTAAACCCTAAACCCTAAACCCTAAACCCTAAACCCTAAACCCTAAACCCTAACTGGCCCCTTGCGGGACTGGGAAGTCTCAGGTTCTGGTCCCAGGGACCCTCGGCAGATAACCTCCAAAAACAAACCACCCGTCCCCCATAAATACTAGAATAAGCTGTGAAATCCTAAAGCCCTTACTTACATCAAACAACTGTCGAAAGCTCTAGAAGCAAAGTCCAAAAACCTTCAACTCCCTCGACCCTGAAACCCCAACAGCCCAGAGCCCTACGAAAACTGGCCTTCAAAACCCTAAGAGCCCCTTCTGAACCAAAACCCCGGCACTCGGCTCCTTGATCATGTCGGGCTCAGACTTCTGAAGGGTCGTCGCCACACCTGGCAGAGTTCTCCTACAACCCAGGGCTCAGGGGTTTAGGGTTCAGGGTTTAGGGGTTTAGGGGTTTAGGGCTTTACGGGTTTAGGGGTTTAGGGTTTAGGATTTAGGGTTCAGGGCTTGCACGGAAATACCAGAACATCCCCGGGCGACCTGAGTGGAACCCCTATGGCCCTGTGGTCCTGAATAGCGGGTGGCTGGGCAGTACAATGGTTCCTGATGCCTGGCGGGTTCGGACTTGGTACTTCTTGGCTTGCGAACATTATCCAGGCGCGGGGCCATGCTAACCTTGTTTGTATGATTCCAGTTTTATCGAATGGATCTCCTTTCTCGAGGGCTCAGGCTTGCAGCCACATTGACAACAGTACTCCCCGAAGGAAACATTCGTCGTCGCAAAGACAATTGCCGCAGCATGATCGGTAAGTAGTGGCAAAGTCTACAGGAAACCAACGCAGCGTGCGGGATTTCACAAACTGGAAAAGCCCTTCGCATGTAGCTGCTAAGCACTGGTTACCTATTGCGGCCTTGCACAAGGACCCCCAATGCCCACGTAAGGGGCCATGCATTTGCTGGCATATTAACATGTGTATATATATATATACATATAATACATATATATACATATATATATATATATATATGAGTGTGTGTGTGTGTTTATGTGTGTATGCATGCATGTGTGTGTATACACATGCACACACGTATGTACATATACATACAGGTATTTATATTCATATGCTTACATACTTATGTGTATCTATATATACATGTATATATATATATATACGTGCTCTTATATATATATAACATGCATATGTACACATATATGTATGAACCATACTCACACACATATATATATATATACACATCTATGTATGTACACATACATGTGTGTCTGTACCTATGGTTACACCCCAAGATAGTCATACGAGTCTCACATACCGGGACCCCTGTCATGGGCACCCGAAGATCCGGATCTCTGTACATCTGGCGATCCGAACTGGAGCTCTGAAACTTGGTAGAAGTCCTGAACTTCCAAGGCACAAGCAACTGAGCAACTGATCCTCTACAAAAAGCCCAGACACCTCAGCTCTAACCCAAGCACACATCATCAAAGCCCGCAGCCCCTTCAGCTCAACCCCCAATCCAACCGCAAATGCGAAGCCCGATAGCCCAAGCATCGATGTTCCGTCGACTATCTCCAACCGCCAAAGCCCTTCCAGCCCAAAACCTACAAACCTAGTTCAGGGCTTAATTCAGGTCATACAGCACCGTAAAATCCCCTAAACCCTTTTTGAACCCAGACTCTGCCATTAAAAAAAAAACAAAAAGCCCTGCACCCCGAAACCCTCAGCAGCAACAGGGCCCACCTTTGCCGAGTTGCGCGGTGCCCCGGCTAAGGATCCTAAGGCTCGCTAGGGCGTTTTTTGCCCAGGGCTTTTAGGCTTTAGGGTTTAGGGTTTAGCGATTGGAAGTTAAGGGGTTATAGGGTCGTTTTGGCAAGTCGGGTCTATAGGGTTAGGGGCTTAGGCGCATAGTCTGCCAGACGTAGACAAAGACTAGGACGAAACACTATTTGGCTCAGCCCTGCCACCCGCCGCCGATGCCGATCTGAGCACTTGCGGCCTGCATTCCGCCACCCAGATCCTTAATTAAGCAGGAAGTGGGCTTTGCGTGGCGGGTGTGGCATGTAGGCGGGTTTATACAGGGCCGGAGGCTGAGAGAGGCGAAGGGTCAATCCTTCAGGGTGGGCTTGGAAATATCGGATGTAGCCTTTCTGTTCTGAGGGGAGGGTCGTATCCTAAGACTTCAGCGATTCAAGATGCTACACCGTCCTGGGGCGTGCAAGCACGAGGCTACGGCTACGGGCCGCATTCTTGCCGCCCACAAACTCCGGATAGGGTTCTTCCAAACTGCACGAACACATGGTGAAGGCAACGCGTCCCTTTTTTCGCAGCCTTGCCAGCGTCGCGCGAAACTATGGCACCAGGCAAGGCCCTAGGCCCCCGGTTCTCTAAACCCGATACCACTACGTGGTTCCAGGAAGGGAATACGGCATACTAATTACTGAATCTCTATAGCCCTGACCAGCGCCCTCTCTTCAACCATCGCCTCCAAACCTCGGAGTCCCAGTGCCCCTCAGTTCTCGTCACTTGGGGAGTCCATACACAAGTCCGGCGATGGCGAATCATGTCCTCGCGGGGCTCTTCAGCTTGAGGCCATAAGCTGCCTGCTAGGGTTTCCCATCTAATAACGTCGCATCTGATGAAACACTTGGGCTGGGTTGCGACTCTTGCCTGAGCCGGATGGAGCAGTCCTGATAGCTACGAGTAATGCAGGGTTTGAGGCTGGGTTGAAAAAGGGGGGCCAACCCTTGTAAGACTCTACAGACAGACCTACAAAGACGAATACAGTCCGAGCCTTATCTGCATTGAAACCCTAAACTCCTCAATCCTAAACACACAGTACCCCGATCGCAAAATCTAAACCTCATGCCAAGCAAGGCTGTCTGCCTCAACAAACACGACCCTGAACGCTGAACCTGAGACTAGGGTTGCTTGGAGTTCACCGACAGCAGGCTGGGAATCCTTCGGCGGGGAAAAGCTCCAACTTCCCGTCGTCACCAACCTCGGAGGTACCATGCGCATGGCTCCCCAATACTACGGTAGGGCTCAGGGTTTCGGATCTGTGACTTTCTGACTGGTAGTTTTGAAGGCTCAAGACCCGGTCAGCCTAGAGAGCTCTTAGGCTTCCGGTGCCCCAAGCCCATGCACTTTGGACTTCAGGCCAGAAACTATGATTTTGTTCCGTAAGTCGGAAATGCAGCACAAGCTCCACAACTTCAATCCTTAGCCCTGAACTACTGCCTGGTGTAGGGGGGGGGTGGGGTGGCTGTAGCCCAATTACTGCCGGCTAGGGCTGGCATGTATGCCAATGTATGCATGAGGGTTTCGGTACATTGCATTAGGTTCTAGGAGATTCCACTACATTATGTCTAACTTTCATAAAATGAATATGTAATACTTTCTTGCATATAAACCACGGTGTCAAGCACAGCCGCAGAATCATAATGCGTGTGCAAATCTGCAAAAAATCCGCATGCGCATGCGCATGCGCATGCGCACACGTGTCAGACACATGTATGTGCGCATGTTCATACCATACCTCATTCCACGCATTTGCAATTGGATGCCTTGTACCTACCGGACCTACCGAGACACTGGAAGAGAATGAGTGAGAGGGAAAGAGAGAAAGACTGATAGGGAGGGACAGGCAAAAGAGACAGAGAGGGAGAGAGAAAGAGCGAAATAGAAAAATAAATATAAAATTTAAATAACGTAAAGAACTAATGAATGAAGGAACCTGAATGAATGAATGAATGAATGAATGAATGAATGAATGAATGAATGAATGAATGAATGAATAGTACGAAGAAACCAAGGAAGAAACAGAGAGAGAGAGAGACAGACAGTGCCCCTGGTACTTGGTCCGTCACTGGGAAGGGTAGGTACGTTGTAACTTTCATCAAGTTTTCGTAACCTACTTCCTGTCATGGCTACAACACAGGCTACCCAGCTGCCTTGGCATCTCCGTCGCCAGAGGAAGCGGCGGGTACTTCCTCTGGAAGTGCCGGGACGGTGTCAGGAAAATTCGCCTGCGAAGGAAGCTTGGGATGGTGCTGCGTTGACGTCCCTGTTCACAAAGCATCATTGCTCTAGAGGTTAAACCCCCCGCTTCGTGGAACCAAGCCGGGTGCGGGCGGCCTGGGAAGCTTCACAATTCACAACTTCGCTTTAAGTATGCAACTAGGGGTCCCCTTCACTCTGACACTTATAAGGTGGGGTTCAGGCCCATGGCCGAGCATGTGTGTGTGTGTGTGTGTGCTTAGACTGTGGGTCTTGAGTTGTCGACTGGCACCACGCCTGCTGCGTAATGTAGGCCCGTGCACAGATTGAAGCAGCATTTGTCGACACAGAAATCCCACACTACAATCACAGGAGTGTTCTGCACGAATCGAACTACGAATTTGGTAACAAAAAAGACGTGAGCCATCAGAAACCCAATGCGAAGCTGTTCTCGACCTCCGACACCCCGCAACTCACGACTCGTGAACCTCTTTGTCCAATGAGCCTCTGTGACCTCCTGCGCCGTCACAGAGTTCAGGGGCGTCTGGAAGTCTTCCCTTTGCACAGCATTCATGGGCGTCGAGAAGACCTCTTCCTGCACGCCACTCGAAGGCGCCGCCTCTGCTTGAGGAACCGATGTTTGTCATTGTGTTGTGGGGTCCTTCTGGATGAAGGTATAGAGATCAAAGTTATACGGGCCCCAAATCTGTCCAAAGAGCTCCAGACCAACAAGAAGACAGGTGGGCAAAAACAAAAAGAAAACAAAAATACACTGCCAGCCTTCACCCAAACCCCTAAACCCTTTTGCAGCAGGCTTCTCTCGCCCGGAACCCTAAACCCTAAACCCTAAATCCTAAACCCTTTCTGACTCCCAGCAACCCCGGGCTTTGCCTCCTCTTCCTCTCTTGCGCCCACCGGGAGGACCGCTGCAGTGACGGGGTCCTCGCCTTTCTCCTCAGAGACCTCCGGCCCGGCATCTTCCTCCAAGGTGTCCTGACTTGGTGCTCTTTCCGTGGTTATTTATATATATGTGTGTTTGTGTGTGTGTGTGTGTGTGTGTATGTATATATATATATATATACACACACATGCATAGGTTACGCACCTTTGCTCTTGCGGGTTCCGGCTTTTTGGTTTACGCCTTTAGGGTTTGTTGGATGGCCATGGATTTCACTTCTGACCGTGGATTTCACTTCTGACCCCCATGTGATATGAACCCTCTGCTTTCAGCTGTCTTTGAGGCCCCGTTTGGCCCTATACTTAACTAACCCCTGGAAGCTAAACCCTTAACCCTGCACCCCGAACACTAAACCTAAACCAATGTCGATGCCTTGGGAAACAGAGCCCAGTGTCCTGGAAGGTGTCTACCGAGGAGTCTACTGAGATCTCCTTTTCCTGGGCGTTTGGTGGGAGACTGTGCAAGGCTGCAGGGCATCAGAGCTTAGGGTTCGAGGCTTCAGGCTGTTTTTTCCCACCCGCCCAGCTGACCGTTTAAGGACTTCAGGGCTAACAGGTTTGGACTTTCAAGCTCGGGAAACTCGAAGCTAGGCATCGGGGTTCAGATTTGCAGATTGCAGTCGAAGCCGTAGAGTCTAGACTCCGCCAAGGCCGAACTATGCAGATATTTCGTCAAATCCGAATCGTCAAACTGACCAACCAACTTGGATTTCTAGTAGCCAGAACCTAGCAGACCTCATGAGAATGAAACTGCGGCGCTAAGAGAATCCAGGCATCGCTGTTGCAATCTTGAACACCAAATAAATAAACCCAAAAGAAGCTGAAGCCTACCCTAAACCCTAAACCCTAAACCCTAAACCCTAAACTGACAAAGACTCTTGGACTTCCTTGGTGGACCGGACCACCTCGGGTGTTGCGGTGGCTGCCGGTGCGTCCGCGGAAGTTTCCGCCGCGTCCACCTCCATGGGCTCTTCCACGACCGGGGCCTCTGCAGGGGGTTTCGGCTCGCATCCTCGCACGATGCAGGCGCATCTCCCAGCTATGTCGGACCGCGCGAAACCCCACGCTACAGGAGAGCATTCCCTGCTCACAACAACCCAGGCAACTTCAGGGGTTTAGGGCTTCGGGTGCAGGGCTTTGGGATGTTTGGGTCGCATCAGGGAAGGCTCTACTTGTGAACTTCTGCCTCAACTGACGGGATAGGCTTTCTCAGAAACCAAATCCGAAAAACGTTCTGAGAACCCCGAACTGCAGCAAAAAGCAATGGGGCGCCTTCGTCGGCAGCTTCTCTGGGGTTGGGAGGCTGGGCATCGCCTCCCTCGTCGTTTCTTTGTGACTTCGGGGCGTCGCGCCGAAAGGCTCCGCAGATGGAAGAAGCTTTGGGCTCTCCGGGGCTGAGGCATCCGGCCAGGAGATGGAGATCCCTTTGCCTTCCGCAGGTCGCGGAAACTGATCGACGCGGATGGTGTCGGCGAGCTGAGCGAGCTTTGTGCGAACCCCAGCAGTCATGGCATCATCGCTGGGCTTTTGCAGCGCGTGTCTCTCAAAGGCCCCCTGCAGTGTGGAAAGGATGGCCGCAAAGGCGTTCAGCAAGCTTGGCGCCAAGGGCTTTGAACCCAACTGCCTGGGCTCGACCAGCACCTCGATCCTGAGATGTGTGCCGCAACTTTGAGGAGTCGGACAGCTGAGGCCCTAAAATCCTCATCAAAGCCTCGTGCCGACCCCCAATCTGCATCCCCGAAACCTACATCCACAAAACCACCAAATCCCAAAGGCCCTAAACCCTTTTGCCCTGAACCCTAGCACCCTAAAACCCTTTTGCACAGGCTTGCGTGAATCTCGCCTGGACGTGTCGCACCCGTTCTCTGAACAAGGCCCAACACAACCCTAAACCCTAAACCCTGAACCCATCAGCCCCTAAACCCTCGAAGCCCGACACCCCATAGGGCACCCCTGAACCCTCCTACTACCGCCGAGCATCACCTCAAGCAGCCCAAGCACTGCCTCTGGTGACCGACAGATCTGCTTGAACACCAGGCACCTGGCTTTGGGGCTCTCTTGGGGGGTTTAGGGTTTAGGGTTTAGTGTTTAGGGTTTGGGGTTGAGGGTTCAGGGTTTAGGGTTTAGTTTAGGGTTTAGGGTTTAGGGGCTAAGGAAAATTTGTTCAACGATGTTTCAACGCTCAACCATTATGATTTATGGACCCTAGACCCTGAAATTGGAGAAGAGGTTAGGACAGTTAGGACATTACAAATCAGTGCGGCAGCGGAGGGTGGATTGAGCTTCAAGAGCTTCGGAATTTTGCCGGCCTTAGGGTTAGTTCAACTCTTAGGATGCTTCAGATTCTGAAGATTTAGCTTTATGCATTTCCTAGGTTCAGCCGCTTTTTTAGCTTAAGGGCACAAGGGGTCACAAAAAGACTGAACCCTGAAGCAGTCTTCACAAGCTTTGGCATATGACCTGTCCAGCTCTTTGCCGGTGACGGTGGAAGGCGCCCGCAAAGCTCCGTGCCAAACAGTGTGCACAACCTGCTCACCTCAGCTGCAGGGCTTGCAGGATCTAGAGAACTTAGCCAGCCGAGCCAATAAGACATCGTTAGAATTACAAAACTCGCTGGGCTATTCCACATGGCAAGGTAGGGTATGCTCCTACAACACCAAGTCTGTCAGGTGATGTCGTTGAATGTCGTTTGGCACGAACGTGCAGGGGCAAGGCATGCCTATGCCGCTGAGCCCACATCACAAATTCTTAGCCACGATCCCAAGTCACAGATGCTCGCCACCAACTGCTGCTCTAGCAGTGCTGCGCCCCTCTCCACAAGGCGTGCTAGCGCCTGGCATGCCACTGGAAACCTGGATGTCAAGACAAAGCAAGGTGAGGGCTGTCCGAAAAGAAGGCTTAAGCTCTGGGTTTATGATAGCTGCCAGTTTGCAGTGTAAAGTTTATACTTCAAAAGACCTGCCTGCTAGGGCTTGTGGGGCTGCAGCAGCTTTTCCAACGCGGCATTCCTTTTGAAGGAACGCAGGCAAACCCAACGTCTCAAGGTCATCTCATCTCAATATCTCCGGCACCCTTAGCCAGGACCCCTTCAAGATCGAAGAGGTTCAGAAGTCCCCACCTCCAAACGCCACAACCTGCCCAGACCCGGAAGCAAAAGCCCCGAGGCGCCCTCCACCATCGCCCTCCACCTTAAGAAACCCGTGTCTAGCACCCAGGAGCCACTGCAACCTCAAGGTCTTACAGCCCAAACCCCCAAAGGCCCAGCCCCCTAAAGCGAGCCTAAAGCCCTGAATGCTTCCGACTCTTGCAGCCACTAAGAGCCTCTCAAAACCCAGGCCGTCAAGGAGCAGCGGCTGGCAGAAGTCTGCGGCGTCTTCCAGCACTTCGGCCTTCCTTCCATGTGCTGAGTCTTCTTCGGGCACCCTTGTTTTTCGAACCCAGGCTCTGATCATCAGCTGGGAAGTCCTAAACCCTAACCCAGGGACTAGGCTTCGGGATGCAGGCTTCGGGGCTGTGGATTTCGGGCTAGGATTCAGCAGCTTAGCACGCTGGGGCCTTCATGAATGAATCTGGGTCTTGGGAGGGGGTGGTATTCTATGGCATAAAAAATTTCGGGGCTATAAGGTGACATTCTTCACCAATGTTTACTTGGCCCCGTTTCTTAGGTCCTTGGGTTTGGGGGCTTGTTGCTTGCCGTTTCGGGTGCGAGGTGCCTCTTGCGCGACGTGCGGGCACTTTGGCTCGCAGTTCGACCGGTGAGGCCGATCTCATGCTGCATAGCCTGGCTTTGGGGTTGGGGTTTGTGGCTTTGGGGTTCCGGTTTCTGGCTTTGGGGTTGGGGTTTCTGGCTTTGGGGTTGAGGTTTGTGGCGATTAGACTGGGGTTCTGTTGAGGCTTTGGCTTTGGGGATGCTTCCTGCCCTGGGCTTCGTAGTGATGGTGCTCAGGGGAGCCTCCAGGCTACTGTTGTCATTCTTGATACTACCAATCTCGGTTCCAGGGGAGGTTGAGACGTGGCATCTACCCATGTAGTTTCCACGACACCCTGAACCCGAACCCAGCTTTGTTGAGGGCTTAGGATCCTGTAGCGCCTGTAGCTCCTGTAGCTTTCGACACTCTCATCTGAAACAGACCCCAGAGACATTGGTGGCTTCAGATCTCTGGAGGCTCAAAGACCTTCTGGTCTTCGAAAGGGCCGGGCCCTTGAAGTTCAGCTTCTCTGGGAGGGGGGGGCTACTGCGCGCCTCCATTGCATAGAGGCATAGCCGGTTCAGTAGTGGCTTCCGAAGGAGGATGGCCGGGGCGGTCCTACCACCATCACGCGCTGAATGAATGCACGGATGTAATACCAGGGGGCCCATGGGCTGCCGAAAGCTACTGGTAGCTCAGCTCAGATGCAACTGGTCCCTATCAGGCATCCGGACGACTCCACTGCAGTCATGTGCTACTCATACCACGACGACGAGTACATCATTATTGCTTGCGTGTGCTACAGAGGAACCACTGTATCAGAACTGGTGGCCATCTGGTACGTTGCCCCTTGTCAAACGAAGTTCTTAAAGGTACCAGCGCTGGGTGCCACCAAGGCAGAAGAACCCGGAGGTACGGGTCGGGGCCAGTGTCCAAAGCCCAGGAAGCAATCTTGAGGTCCCAAAATGCTGAGCTTCCAGACTCCCAGACACAGCTCGAAGCATGACAATCAAAACTCGTGACAAACATCATGGAAAGGAAGGAGCTTCGAGTGCTTTCAAGTCCTCTCAAGGCTCAGCACGAAGCTGAGAACCACCTTGCTGTGAGCGATGTGGTCCTTCGGAGACCTGTCAAAGCTTTTCTTGGTGGAGTGTTGTGGGTTCTCTGTTAGTGTAAGCTTGTTCCTAGGCTTCGCCGTGGTAAGAACCTCAGCCCCACATTGGAGGAACTAGAGAAGAGGTTGTTTGCCTCGCTGATGCTACTTCGACGACAGTTCCTGGGAGGGCGGCTAATGCTTGAAACAGTGCATGTCCATCCCAATTTGGCTTGGAACTTCAGAGGATCAGCGCGTGATTCGCATCGTGATTCGGGCTATCACAACTGAGTTTAAAATATGGCGGGGGGTCCTACGCCACAAGACAACATGAGGACTAGCTTACGCAACCGGTTCAAGCCCCAGCAGGGAACGTAACCCCTTCCAACTTGACAAGCAAGAGAACACTCGGCGCTGTTTCACCCTAAACCCACGAGACTAATCCCACACTCCAACACCCTAAGCCTCTGAAGCCGAAGATAACCTTTACCCGGTACTTTACCCTTGTCACCCCCAGTTCAAACCACGCCATTCCATTCGACCCAGAGGAAGCTTGAACACTAACAACTAGGCCCCGAGAATCTTTCCCACACCGTGAGCCCGACAAGTTTCTAAAGTCCCACGACTCTGCAGCCATAAAGAAACACCTCATTGCTCAACCCAGAAGCGCACAAATTTCTTAAAACAACAAAACTGAGACTTTTTTGCACGACGCCAAGCCCTCAACAACCGAGCCACCGAAAGACCCAAGCTTTTTGCCAAAGGCAAAACCGCGGAGACCTCTCAACCCGACTCCTGAAAACCCTTTTTCATTGCGTGCCAGCGAGCACGCCTCAATAGCAGGCCTCTCGTTTAAGGAGGGATGCAACCGGAGGAGTGACAGAAACATAAGCATGAAGCAAGTAGCGACAATCTTCGAACTAGAATTAAACCCTAAACCCTGAACCCTAAACTCCTAAACTGTATAACCCGGAAGCCCGAAATTCCTGAAAACCCCAAACCCTAAACCCTAAACCCTAAACTGTGTAACCCGGAAGCCCCAAGTTTCCAAAGCCCCCAAAAACGCCATCCCAGCGGCCAGTCCGACAGCAACTCCAGAAAGCGCCGAAGCTGGGCAGAGAAGACCAAGGCGGCCGTACCGCAAACGTCCTCGGCTGTGCCTACTCAAAGCATCATGGGACTCAGTAGATAGGGTTTTTCCGAAGGTAACTATACATATAACTCCAATTAAGGGACTTATAACCGTACTTACTAAGTCCCATGATCCTCTAAGTACTCCGGGAAGACTTCGACTGTGTCATGGGCTTTGACACTCACACTCGGACAAGCCTGGCAAGGTGTCATGGGTTTAGGGCTACGTGTTCGAAATCCTTACGTTGAAGTCAGTCAGGGTATCGAAGGTGTTTAGGCTTGTGTCGATGTTGTTGTCGTCGTTTAGACAGGGTGCTGGGCTTGGTTAGGGTCTGATGGCTTAGAAACACCTTGTGCTTTTTTGTGTAAGTATATGTTATATATTATATATCAGGGTATGTTGGCTGACGAGAAGGAGGGCTTGCCAGGCGGACCTAATGCCTGCGGCTCCACAGTTCCCTGAGCCCGGCACCCTGAACCCCAACCGGAAACCCGAAGCCCCAAGCTCCACTGGGTTGGGCCTGCATGGTATTGAGGCAAAACATACAGAGGGACTAGTCCGGATCAAAGCTCGAGGCATCCTTGAAGTTAAACGGGTGTAGGGTTTAGGATAATTAGGGCCTATTCTTGGGATTCTCCTAAACCTTAAACCCTAAACCCATTCCCCGAGCGGGTTTAGGGCTTCCCTAAGCGAAGGATGGCGATTTGAAGGCAGAGCGTCGAGGAGGGCTGTAAGCAAGTCAAGCGCCTTGGTGACAAGCTGACCCGTAGGGGAGCTGGCAGAAAGCACCTTCCATGCCAGGATGTTGCAAAAGTGTTCAAGGCTCTTTTAACACCAAGTATAAGACCCTGAACCCTTTTTTACACAGGCTTGATTGGAGCTCGCCCGGCCCTGACCCCTAAACCCTAAACCCTAAACCCCTAAACCCTAAACCCTAAACCCTAAACCCCTAAACCCCTAAACCCCCTAAACCCTAAAACCCCCAAACCTTTAAGGCTTCAGGACTTCAGGCGCTCCATGGGTTCGAGCTTAGCCGTTTAGAGTCTTTTGTAGCGCTCAGGACTCAAGGGTTTCGCGTTATCTAACCTTGGTGTTCAAGGCCTTTATAGAAAAAATAACGGTCAAACACAGAGCTACAGAAGTTTTTGGGCCGCTCAAGCTATCTCAAGGGTGAGGCTTGATGGATTCTAGGCTGAGCCCTCCGGCACCTGGGAAGCTACCGACGTCTCCCGCGTCAGGGAGGTCAGGAGGAGCTCCACCGTTGCCAGGATCTTCGCTTGGGGCAACACGATCAAGGCCTCATCCGCCTCCCGACGTTCTCGGCGGCCCTGGGTGGCGGTGCTCCGATTTTTGTGAACTGCGGCTTCTGTTGAGGGCGCTGAAGCTGCAGGGGGGTAACGGCTGAAGATATCTTAGCTTTGACCGCCACGTGCGAACCCTTGGCGCTCGTGACTGTGCGCTCACTCGCCCCGGAGCCGTTCAGATGGCAAAATCTCTCAACGACTACAGCACCAAGCCTCACCAAGACCTGAGTAATGTAGGCTACATTACTGAAATCCCGAAACCCTAAATTTCTACAACCCCTACAATTCCTACAAGTAACACCCTGAAACTCTACTAATTATCCTCAAACCCGAAAAAACCCCGAATACCCGCAAAACAAACCAAAAACCAAATAAGACTGCGTCTGTCAGTTGGGGTCTGAGGATCGGAAGCCTCGGAAGGTCTGCTCCGGCTGTACAAAACCAAGACCCTCAGGAGCCTTAGATGCTGAGTTCATAAGCCCAGAAAAGTGTACACTTTCAGTCTTATAGTAGGTAATATTATCCCAAAAAGTGTACACTTTCAGTTTTATAGTAGGTAATATTCTCCCAAAAAGTGTAAAGTGTATCCACTCAGCTACTCAGGAGCTCCAGGAGTCGGACGCACTGCAAGCTCGCGCTGTGGATGCCAGGATCCTCGAGGGTTTCAAACGACGGCGTTGAGAGCTCCAGGGCTCGTTGGGCGTTAAATCACGTGGACTTTCTTTTTTGTTTTTTAGGGTTTAGGGTTTAGGGTTAAATCATGTGGACTTTCATGGGTGGAGGAGATTCATGATCATGGATTTTCGGGGGTGTTCTAAACTTGGTTTTTGGTCTTCACAGGAATCTGAGAGGTTGCATGAAACGACAACCAAGGATCGGTGAGGCGCGGGGCCACCGAGTTCGTAAAGATGCTAGAAATCCTCAGGCCAGGCGTCCGATACCCTCTCTGGAAAGTTGCACTAGTCCTTCCTATTCCCTTTGTGGGTGTCACATCCCAACTAGCCAAAAGAGGAATCTTACCTCCAAGAATCTCTGCGCAGGCCGTTTGCATCGCCCTTTCCGCCGTCGGAACCTGCGCCTCACCCTGAGAGTCTCCACCAGCTCGGAGAAACCTAGTTCATGGTTGGGGTAGTATTAAAATGTATATTTTATATTCCTTATTGGGTTTAAGTACCCTAAACCCTAAACCCTAAACCCTTAAAAATGTAAAATGTTACCCAACTGTGACAAAGAAACCAAGTCAGCCGGCAGAGCGCCAGGGAGGCAGCTGTGGCCACTTGCTGCCGGGGATGCACCACTAAAGGCCAAAGCAGAGGCCACAGGGCCGAAAGTCCACCTCAGGGTTCTTAACGTACTCAAAGGTCCTCCGTAATGCTCAAGGTCTCCATCTTTCACGGCCTTTACGCGAGGATGCCTGTTAAGAGCCTTATTTAGGGAGGGAATCCCTTACTTAGGCCTCCTGCAATGTGGCAGTGCCAAAGGGGCGAACTTTTTCCGTGGCCTATTTGGGCTCAGGTTCTTTGGGTCAGTGACCCACCTAGATTCCCGTGGCCGTGACGAAGGAGGAGACAGCAGCCTTCGGCCACGAGCTGCTGCACCTGAAAGGACTTCGGATGTGCCTCGAGCACCACGCGCAACTGTGGGATCACCCGGCGTGTCCAGGCTTGCTTTTCCGCCCGGTCCTCCTTGCCAAGCAGGGTGATTCGCAAGATGATTGCAAGATTTCGGGGCAAACTCGCAGGAGTGCCACGCTCACTGACCATGAGACATTGTGCCATCCAACCATCGAACTTACGCAGCGTTCAAAACTGCACCCGGCCCCGGCGACGCACACATGCCATTCCCTCGTTCTGGCAACTCGCAAAACCTCCAATCCTACATCTGCAAAGACGCAAACTCAACTTCAAGCCACAAACACAAACCACCTGAAGCCTGAACCCTTCTTTTCGTAGTCCTCCCTGAATCTCTGAAGCCCAAAGGCCTTGGTGCCCTGGTGAGCGATGCTGGCCACAGCCAAAGCACAAAGGCACCTTGCCCAAGGCACGCATGGCCAATCAGGGCTCGAACGCGCTACTTGTGCTTATGGAGCCGAAGCTTTACCAGCGAGTCTCTAGCAAGTATTGTAGGATGTATGACCGCAGAACTTGTGGCTTGGGGGGCTTTTGGATTTCAAAGCTGTAGCAAAGGATCTGGACACTTGGGGCTTCAGCCTCTGGGGCCTCTTGAGGATTTCTATGGCTCTGATTGAAGACCCCTTGCCGGCATCTTTATCGTAACCCTGCAATCTAATCTAGGACTTTATACTGCTGAGCTTCGGCTTCGCCATGCTTCGCCAGTTTACGAGACGACTGGTAGAGATGTTCCATCACATGCTGGCGCCATGGCCTGATTAGGAGACCCCTTTCAGGCGTTTAGTCAGATAATGCGGATCCCTACTAAAAATATCCCTGCTCAAGGAGCCATTCAGGGGTTTTTTCACTAGTTGGCACCTCGGTCGCCTGGGTCGGGGTTCTTCTGGGAAATCTTCGCTGACGGCCAGGAATATGGGAGTTCCTCTTCATGACCCCAGGCTAGGCAAACCCCCCTCCTGTCGCATCAAGTGTTGGTTAGCTAAACGTTTACGTAGGGGTTAGCTAAAGGTTTTTGGCGTAGGGACTACTATGAGCCTTGAACCGGGGTTTTTACGTAAGTCAGAAACGCAATCAGCACTACAAGCCCCAGGTCCTAAACATCAACTTTTCCAGTCGGCCTCACTGCCAATCCTGCAACCAGCGGCCATCTGGAGCTTACGCAACTGCCTTGGAAACCGAAAGCTCAGAGGGTGGCGGGAGTCGCGGGTCTACCGCGTACGAAGGCAGGTGGGTTTTGCACTCCTCCAGTTCACTAGTGGGCCTTTGGGGGGATTATGTAAAGATAAGACCAACCCAGAAAGCTCACAGGTTAATTGCTTGACGATAGTGGGATCCCGACACTCAAACCCTGCACCAAACCGATAGAAGAGAGCATCGAAACAACATACAAGAACACTAAAACTTCACTGCAGCCTCGAACCTCGCCTGCGAAACCCCAAACAATTCCTAAAGCCTGACCCCGCCCTGTCAAACATCCGAAACCGAGAAGTCTGAACTTGCAAGCCTGAAGCCCGACCCGATCCGTTGACCACAACTCGGATCCCTGAAGGCCCGAGAATGCACTGTTCGCAGCACAGACTTAGCGAACGGATTCTTCCTCATTTAACCGCGAGAATTCACCCAAAGGATCTTCAAGACTGCGTTGATTAATTACCGAATCGCTTCCGCCGGGAGGACACTACTATTTCTTCAAGAGTTGGACAACTGTCAAGTGTGGAAGGTATTCTCATTCGCGAGTACTATACCGGCACTTTTGTACATCGCCGGTAGCCCGGCTGTTCGCACCGGGCAATGACGAGCCGGAGGGCTGAGGCCCCTCACGACCAAATCGCTCACCAAAGGAGCCTCGACCTCTCGTGGAAACCTTGGGAGGGAGGGATAGGTGTGGAGTTCGGGACTTGGCTGAGATTTTGTTTGAGCTCATTATTTTCGTGACTGCCCATCCTGTCTCCAGAAAGCTGGCTAAGGGTTTGGGATTTTGGGTTCAGGTTTCAAGTTCTGGGGCTTATGGTTCAGTTTTTGTGCTTTTTGTGCGGGCCCTTTTCCGCCTAGCTGCCTAGCTACGGCTGGAATACCTGGTAGGTAGAGCCGGTCTACCAAGCCCCTGGCCACCTTGAACCTCGTTTCCGGCATGTCACTGAAATCTTACACACCGAACCCTGAAACCTGACCTCAACCGCTGGACACTCAACCCTTAAGAGCCCTTCAGCTGTAGGGCCTGCTCTCATCTGGAAGAATCAACGCAGTAACCCTTGTAAAGCCCTTACTAACCATTTAAGACTTACAACACCCTTACAACAGCCGGGTACAGGCCCTCTGGATCCGTTATAAAAACCGATAAAACCCCGAAGCCGTGGACAACCGCGACAAACCGCATAAACCCTGTGGACTACAGCATCTTGTTTGAAAGACCATCCATTCGTCTCGAAGAGACTGCATCTCCAGTGCCGCAAGAAGGGCTGACTCCTTGAGGCTTCAGACAAAATGCCTTTAACTTTAGAGGGTTGCATAAGGATTATCGAAGTCTTGCAGGGCGTAGAACGTATGCATGGGACACTGGGGGCCTTTCAGGTGCGGGGCATCTTGGTTCGAAGGCTTCTGCGGTGGGCCGAGGCGGGTTTGTGGTACAGTAGAGAGGTTCAATGTGCTCAGCATCGGCTCACAAAGAACATTCATCCTAAGCCCACTGCAATCAACGAACCACAACTTACGGTGCTTTGCGAAGATTGTGTGCTGTGTTAGCAATAACCCCGAAATTTTGTACAGTACACGCCTCGTCCCCCACCTCGAAAAGAGCCTGTGTTCAAGCCCCTAATCTTTAATCACAGTCAGTAATAAGCACTCTTGCAAGCGTGCCTAATATCCTATGGAAAGCTCAATACGACTAAACTCAACGCCAGGGCACTGCAAGCAGTGGCCGTGAGGGCTTGGACTGGGTGGGCGAAAGCGCGGAGGCAATGGCCTCGGAGGACTTCTTCAGTTTCGAACTTTCCTTGTCGGAGCCCCCACACTTGGAACATGCTTGTGGCTCTTGGGGGACATGCTCCCCTTTTCAGTACAGAAGGGCGGTACACGCAGACGGCAAGCCTCCAACAGCGACCACGAAGCCGAAACCCGACACCCCCAACAAAGGTCTACAACCCTGCTCCTGAACTCTCAAAACCCTAAACCATCCTTTTCGAACGTTTTGAACCCAGAGTCTGCTGAACCCTGAACCATCCTAAACTTTACACGTCGTAACCCTAAACCCTAAACCCTAAACCGTGGCAGCCACAGGACAGTTGCCAAAGCCGCGAAGCTTACAGCCGATCCTCCGCCGAGGAGGAGCTGTGGCTTTGGGGCCTCGGGCCTGGACCCTCTGCGGTTTAGGGTTCAGGGTTTAG
>CAJNDV010034553.1:41834-54846 GCA_905221635.1 Symbiodinium sp. CCMP2456 | reverse complement strand
GGCGAGGTTCCAAGTACGACGACGATAGCACATTGGCCAAGGGCTGGCAGATTCAGGTTTAGGGTTCAGGGTGTCGACTCTCACACTCGCACAAGGCTGGCATGGCTCCGCATAGTTCTGTCTCCACTTCGCTAAGAAGTAGTCAGAAGGCTCTACGACTGCACGCAGGGTTTATTTAGGGTTCAGGGTTCAGGGTTTAGGGTTCAGGGCTTAGGGAGGGTTCAGGGTTTAGGGTTAGGGTGAAGAAAAATAACCCCTTAGTTTAGTAGTCATTGTGGGTTATAGCCCCTAATTTCGATGGTAGGGCCTGCGATTTACAGGTATGCCGAAAGCCCTGCTGCTTAGAGGTTTCAAACTTTCGCAGGCCTTCTACTCGGCGATTCCAAAGACGTAGACTATCAACAAGCCGTAGAAGGCTACGACACACAATGGAATAGGGTAGGGTAAGCAGTAAGGATTGTCAGGGAGACATGGGGTCAGAGGCTTGGGGTGCTGGTTTTATGTTTCTGCAAGGCTCTTGGCATTAGAGGTTCATGGGGCGAGCCTGCAAGATTTCAGGCACAGTTAGCAGCACCGACTATTCACCAACTAACGGCAGCTAACGCCGGTCCTCCAGAAGCATGTTCGGACTCCAGGGCTCGGATCACCGCAGGCAGTGCGGAATTCAGGTCCTGCCGAAGGTGGCGAGGAGGACGGATTGGGTCTTTGCGGCTTCCCAAATCAAGAAAGACTCTGCCAGATTGGACTTGCAGGGAAGCCTACCATTTCGTCAGCCTTATGACCAGTCCTAGGGCCTAGGGACCCAATCCATCAACCCTACAGATCCTAAGCCAAAACACGATTTAGGGTTTCGGGCTTGAGGGTTCTGGGGCCCTTACCTTCGACTCTAGTCGGCCTTGCCAGGAAGTTAAAGGGGAGAAAGGACTTTAAGTATACCACAAAACCCGAGAAAAGGATACCCCTCATGTTTCAGGCCCCTAGATGAAATCTCAACCCTGAGCCGCAGACCCAACTCCCAAACCCTAAACCCCGCATCCAAGGCCCTCTTAAAGCCTAAACTCCAAACCCAACTCCAAGAGCAAAACCGTGGATCGGATAGAGACCCAACCCCCTATGGTGACCCCTGTAATAAAACCACAGAGCACGCTTTGTAACCCTTGTGGCAGCCCGATGACCAGTCGTGGCAACACGGGAGTTTCAGGAAATTAGGGTACCTTATTTTGGGGTCCTTATAATGGGGGTCCTATTATTTAGGGTACTATATTAGGGTCCCCTATTTTCGGAAACCCCCACATTGCTGCAAAGGCTCCCTCGCAGCCGAGAAAAGGTCGCTCCAGGCACCCAGCTTCGAAGCCATGATCCGAAGGAACAAGCAAGGGCTCAACGGCTAACGGCCCCTAATTGAGGAGAAGTGTGGTTCCTTTGGAGGTTATGACTCATGATCCTATTTTTCGTAGCGGTCCCTTCTTGAAGGGTGAGTTCTTAGAGTTTCGGGACGGTGGGCCTGCTGAGAAGGGTTGGAACTTCAAGCTTCTCACTTCCGATCCTTTGTCTTGCCTCCCGGCTGTCTCCGACGGGGGTTTCGAAGGAATGATAAAGGGTTGAAGGCTTCAGGGCTGCAGGGGTCTCAACATGGGCACAGAAAGTTGAAACTCCTACAACTACCACGAAGGGCAAGGCTCCATTTCCAAAGTACATGTCAACGCCTTTCAAAGCAGATACTGCATCTCGAGCCAACACCAGGCATGCGTACCCACCGCCGACGTGAAAGCCCTTATAGACTCAAATCTGGAGCTTGCGATGTCCACCTGCCGCCTTTGTGCATACCCCCCTTCTCTCGCGACAAGAAGTAGAGCAAATTAGTTTCGAACTCTTTCAGTCGCATGCAGAATGCTGCGCCGGAAAGCTTTTGCCGTTGCGTGGTGGATCTGCAAACTTATGATCTTGATTTCGGATTAAAAGGATACGTGAAATTCACTCATAGCTGTCCTAACACAAGCCCGAAAACAGAACACATGGCATCTTAAGGCAATTGCGACATCCAGTTCTGATCTGAGGGGCCTAAGTCTGTTTCGCGACCAACGAAAGGAGTCAGAAGTAATTAAGCCCGAAAGACTGGCACAAGCGATGGTTTAGGGTTTAGGGTTTAGGGTTTAGGGTTTAGGGTTTAGGGGACCAAACACAAAGCCTGTAAGTAATCAACCCCCAAAAGGCTCAAGGGTAAGCAGCTCCAGAGACTCGCCCCGGAAAAAAAAGTATGTAACCAATTGCAACACGTCTCGTAGTGCAGCTGTGCGTAATCCAGCGCCTGTAGCAGACCTCATGGAGTCAGTCTAGAGCTCAAGCGCGGAGTGTGGGATTTAGCTTAGGGCTTAGAGTCTGCGGGGCTCCATAGGTTTGCCCGGTGCACAGCCTTGGGTTTCCTGATGTTTCCTGTGTATAACTAGGAGCTATGAACTGCAGGCTCCAATCTTTCGGATTCAGGAGTGCGGGGCAGTGCGGGGTGTTAAGCTTCACACTTTACACCGAAAACACCTGTTTGCTTTCCCAAAACATGCTTGTGCTGTGGATTTTTTAAGCACGGGCTTGCTGTGGCTTTGCACTTCGAACCCGGCAGCAGCATCCCGCGCCTGCACCCAAGCTCTCCGCCAGTGGGCTGCCCAGCTGATGAGGGGCTGCCTTGATGGCGGCGATCACCACCGCCCGGACCTGGATTGAGGGGTTCAGAACTTTAGCCCACCACTACCAGCCGCAACTTGTCCAACAAGCTCTTGTTGATGTATGGGGGACATTGAAACGTCGGATGCTGGTTCACCATTTCCAGGTCTGAGCTCTAGGCATGCTGGAATCTTCGGTGCCCAAAACTTCAACACTCGATAGCAAGATCCACCGAAGCTCTCGGTGTGCAGCATGGCCCGAGCCAGATCCCGAAAACCTCAACGAAATCGTTCACAGCCAAATGGGGTTTCTGAAAATAAGGGACCCTAATATAGGACCCTAAATAATAGGATCCTTAATATAAGGACCCCAAAATAAGGTACCCACAATTTTCGGAAACCCCCAAATTCAGCCCAGCCAAGCCGCGATGACTTGGAAGAGGTCCGGCACGAAGACCCCACCGGTCTGCTTGCCCACGTCGTTCACCTACATCATTATGTTCATTATCCTGCTATATCCTGCTGGTAACCACGAGGAGAGGCAGCCCTGAAAGACAACAGCAAATTTCAGAGGACGCTGCTGATTCGCAACAACAACACATCGTAGTCGGATTTTGCTGGTCGGACTGACACCTCAGGGCTCCCCCCATTGGAAGATTTCCTTCTAGGACAACTCCTGCACGCTGCAATTCGGGGTGGTTGTTTGGTTTATGGTTTCAGGGGGTCGAGCTTCGGACCCGATGCTAACACTTTTTGTCCTACGTAGGCCTAATAAGGGTGCTGCGACCTCGACCGTCTTGATGACGAAGTAGGGCGGCGGCGACATTTCACAGGAAGGGTGAAGGCAGAGCCGTGTCACGATGTTGGTGAAGGTGATCTTGTCAACAGTCACCTGTCCAACGGTGGCTTATGCTCTTCTCGTAAATTGAACTCTGACCCTGAAGCAAAATGCACCACGTGTGAAGCAGGGTCTTCTGATCTGCGCAATGTAGACAGGTTCAGCCGTCTCTGGACATCTTGTGTCCGCTTCGGCTCTAAACGTCTAGTCGCAGTCCTATCATGGACAATGAAAGTGGAGCCTTTGCCCTGCAACCCCGACCGCCTGCCTTCTTGTTCATCAGGGCCTCGTTAAACCTTGGCAAGACTTCCTCAACTTAATGCTTAGGGTTTCGGGCTCAGGGTTTAGTAGCAGAACTGATGACATTTAACCCTGCCTCCTTGACATCGACGCTATATAGGATGTTCCAAAGATCTGTTGCGGGGCCTACAGGGCATTCGGTTTTTCAGAGCCCTGCTCCCTAGACCCTAAACTCCCAAACCTCAAACTCCTGAACACTACAAGCTTTCCACCCTTGACCCTTAAAGGGACCCCGCAAAAAAGAAGTCTAAACTCTATTCAAGCTCCTGCTTGGACAATATGATTCAAAGATGAAGCCGGAAGTTGGAACGTCCTAATTCTCCAACCCCGGAACGGTGTTTAGATGCGTTTGGGGCTCAGGGTTCAGGGTCTCTCCATAGACGTCGCTTCACCGAAAATGATAATTAAATAGCAACGTAGCTAGCGGCTAGCGCGCTACTGAACAACGGAGTCTTTAAGGCAATGCCCTCATCCGTGCAGCGAAACCTGGCATTACTCATCCTCAACCCTTTTTTGAACAGCTCAGAATCACCTCGGCCGTAGGGTTTGGGTGGGGCCCGTAACTGTAACTTCAAAGTCCCCAAGGTGGGACGCATGCGAAGCCGAACATACATGGCGGATAGTCGAAAGAGTTGGGCAATAACGCAGAGCTCGGGACGGCAAAATGCTTTTGCTTTGGACCTGCATTCGCCGCCACTAAAACTGTGATGTGTCGTGGGTTTCGGGCTTAGGGCCGAGGCTTTGGGATGCATTATTATCCCTAAAACCCTGAAATCTAAACCTTGGACACCTAGAAGTCCTAGAGATCGCAGAGAACTGTATCCAGGCGGCCGCTTGCTTGCTGCAGAATCCGAGACCTCGTCGATGTGCTCCTCACAAGCCGTGCAGATAATGCGCCGGAAATCCTAAGCCAAGCCTTAAGCCCCGTTTCCGAAATACCCCCCCGAATCCTGACTCCGACTCCTAAACTAAACCCCTCAGTACTTAGTACTTCAGACGCGAGACACCAAGCTCCTGTCAACCGAGGATGGACGACTGAGTTTTGTGCCGACTCAAAGGTCTGACTGCACATCCTGCGGACGTGCTGGATTCAACAAACACTAATCATATCTCGGCATGTGGCCTTCACTCGAATTCTCGCATGCACATAAGATCGATCCCTCAGACTAACCAGGTGACACCGTAAGGTAGATTCGGCCAATCCAGAGCTACAGCGGCAAATACAGTCCATGATCATCTTCGCGTTGGAGGTGCCATCCACGTGCTGATCCTTCGGGCAGTTTGGGATGGCGGCGAAGTTGAATCGTAAGGTCCGTGCCGCAAACATGCAGAACTGCACGTGCAAAAACACTTCTGAAGTTGCTCAACTTCTAGCCCATGCGTGACTTGCTCCCTGGGTGCACGTGTGT
The DNA here is from genome assembly GCA_905221635.1 of Symbiodinium sp. CCMP2456. Classification (NCBI taxonomy): domain Eukaryota; class Dinophyceae; order Suessiales; family Symbiodiniaceae; genus Symbiodinium; species Symbiodinium sp. CCMP2456. The sequence goes on along the minus strand of CAJNDV010034553.1, from coordinate 49,642 downwards.
TAATCACTTCCCCGTCCCCCTGAATCCAGAAGTGAAGGGGACCAGTGATATCGATATTTGCATGATATCTTTTTGGTTTGTGCCGATGCCGAGGCCAACAAAAACCAAAGCTCTGCACCGTACATCCGCAAGGCTTTAGGACTCAGGGTTTGCGGGTTTGGCGGTTATAACGGTGTGGGGTCAGAAAAACCTGGAGGTGGATCCTGTGGCACAGTGATTAGGGCCAGTTTTTTCGGGTAGGATACGACCCAAGCTTGGCATTGAAGGTGCCTGGGCTCCTAGAACTTAAGAAGTCCTTCATACCCAAACCTTTGTGGTCCAAGCTAGTATCGAGTCTGATATTTAGGTTTAGATCCAATGCCCCTAGGCCTCATGATTTGAGGTTTCGGGTGTTGGTCTCCGGACGGATCCAAGCGGCGATATTGACCTGTACGTCTGCCAAAGACAGCTCTTGGATGACCAAAGGCGAGAAAAAGATGGACTTGACACCTGCCGACGGCTCCCATTCTTTAGTTTTTTCCTCTTTAGTTTAGGGTTTCGGGCTCACGGTGTCGACGCTCACTCTCGCACAAGGGTCTCGGGTTTAGGGTTTAACTGTGGGGCTTCGGGCTTTCGACTCACTCGCACAAGGCTGGCATGGCACACAGTGTCGAAGAGTCGGGCTTTAAGGCTTCAGGGTTTCCGATGGAGGCGTTAAGATGCCGGCTGGCTTCAGCTACGGCCCTGCTAGAGCCAGGATGCAGATAAGATGTTTTTTCAGATCCTTTGGGGGTATCGCATAAATTCTTGCAAAACAACCCGTAGAGGATCCAGGCTCAGTTCGCAAGGGTTGAGCAAGACGGGCGGGGGGTTTTGGGCCGTGGGCTTGGCCTACTATGTTTCCTCGCTTCACTCACCCATATTCATACAGGGCTAGAAAGCCCTGTCTTTTTCTACTGGCGGCTGCTTAATCTGTGGTGTGTCACCGTGCAGGTGTAGCTAGGCTCAAAGCATCACACATGCCCTTCTGCACCCCTGCCGAGACGCCTATGTCGAAGACGCCACTGCCAATCGACATGAAATTGTGCTGACCTCGGAAGTTCTGTAGAAGACATCTTTGCCTCCGTATTTCTTGAAGCCATGGCCAAATCCATCTCATGCCCTTGGATAGTGAAACCTGGTCCTCTGATCGTTTCGGACAACACGACCTACTCTCCGCGAGTGCAATCCAGTAGTCTTAGACTACAGTCGGATCCCGCGTGCAAGGTTAATAGGCTTCTGGACCAAAAAAAACTGCAAGAACTACTTCCACAACCAGCCCCCCCTTTTCTGGTTACAAGTCTAGGACCCCAAGCCCCAGTCAAAAGACTTTTCAAAATCCCACAACACCATCACACTAAAGGTTTCCATTGAAGGCAATAAATCCACACAAATCCCAGCCCTTAAACCCGCCGTCCTAAACCCTACATCCTCTAAGCCAGAAGCCTGAAAAGTGCCTCTTAAGGTTTGGCTTTTCCCGAAAGCCCAAACCCTAAACCCTGTAGTCCCCAAGCTCTATGCCCTACCTGCCCCTATACCCAAAGTGGGATTCCGAGTGCCGGACCATAACCAGCTGGACTCTGCACCTCCAGGTCCCCGAAGCTCCATCGCCCGCTGAGCATGGAGATGTCTACCGACGCCACCGTGGTGGCGACCTTGGGAGCCGCTCCCACGGCTTTTGTACGGGACTGCGCAGGGCTTGCACAAGTCAATGTAAAGGGGCTCATCGCTTTAATGCGGTCTTGCCAGGCTTATTTGGGGTCACGCTTCGGATTCCGTAAACGCTGAAACCCTCATTGAAACTTCATAGAGCCCTTCGAAGAACCCTTATATAGTCTCCTATAAACACTAAACCCCAAACCTTAATTAATCCTGAACCCTAAACCCTGAACCCCTGATCCTATTGAACCCTAAACCCTAATCCATCCGGAACCCTAGAAGCCCTTTTTTGCATCAGGACTTGTGCAATCACCCCAAAAGCCCTAAACCCCTGATCCTAAGCCTTATAAACCCGAAACCCTCCCGAAACCGCCCCCTAAACCCTAAACCCTCAACCCTCCCGAAACCTCCCGAAACCGCCTACAAGGCGCTCCGAAGGTCTGAAAGCCCGAGGCTTCCATGGCGTCTTGCGCCCAGGAGTTCAGGAAGAACGAGGCCCTGGGTTTCAGCACTCACTCTCGAACATGTCTGGGCGAGGCCCTGGGTTTAGGCTTTAGGGTTTAGGGTTTAGGCTTTAGGTTTTAGAGTTCAGGAAGAACGAGGCCCTGGGCCTTTTAGGGGATTTTTCAGCTTCTTTACGGGGATTTATGGCACTCCTCACGGGACGACGGCTTTTAGGCCTGAGGGTAAAGAAAACACACCTCTAGAGTGTGGGTTGAGGGTCGTAGAGGGTGCAGGGGAGGGTGTATTCATGGTTTAGGAATTTGGCTTCGTGGCCTGAGGTTAAGTCCTGCCGGGCTACAGGCGACCCAGTCGCTGCGGAAGGATGTTCGGGGTGCTCAAATATAGGGGCCTTGATAATTATTATAAATATAGGACCTTAGAAAAAAGAATCGGGTTTTGGGGCCAGGATACTATAATTATACATAATCAAGAGCCCCCAGAATAGTATGAGTAATTATTCAGGCCCCTACGATACGTACCTTTCCGGCGAGGAAAGACTGCTCCACTTACCTTTGGTTAGTAGGGAATGGAAGAATGGTAGTAATAGTAGTTATAATTGTACCCATTCCTCCATTCCCTACTAACCAAAGGTAAGTCCCGACAGGCCCTAAACCCTAAACCCTAAACCAGGCCCAGGCACGCAAGGATTGGCAGACCGACGATGGCAAGGCAGCAAAGGCAGAGTCCCAGCAGCTGCCAGGAGCTGAATCGGCTGCGGGATCCTTCGGGGCTCTAGGACTCTAGGGTTTAGGGTTTAGGGTTTAGGGTTTAGGGTTTAGGGTTTAGGGTTTAGGGTTTAGGCCATGGAGGTTTCTTGAACCCAGGGGCTCCTTCAGATGGGCCTGTATTGCATAAAAAAGGCTCCTACTATTTAGGGCTTTTAGGCTCCTACTGTTAATTTTGAGCTTTGCAGAAGGGCCCCTGATTTTGCATAAGGGTCCCTGAGTTTCTGAAACTCGCAAGTCCGTGCACTCGCAAATGTACAGCACGTACCGGAAAGCTCAGTACACTCGCACCAAGGAGCCACCGCAGGGAATTCCAGCACGAATGCAGATGCCTCTTTCGGAACTCCTCTGTAAGCACCCCAAACCTCTTTTTGACGGCTACGGAAACTTTACATACACGGTCAGATGTAAGGAAAGCCCAGAAATCGGAATTGTTAGTATACGAGAGACACCCGTCGGCTTCTTGGCCAAGGATCGAGGTTCGTACCTGCACACGAACGATGGCAAGTTTCAGCTTCTCGATGTTTTCAGAGCACAAGATGTTCATTGAAGGCGAAGGCTTCAGGGCTTGAGGCTTAAAGGGCTGGACGTTTCTCGAGAGCCGTGTTAGGATGCAAAGAGCTAAGCTTTGGGAATCGGGCTCGGTGTAGCCATGTTTGGTCTCTAATGACCCTAGACTAGACCTTCTTGATTCAACCCTTCGCCTTGCAACCTTTCAACTTGCAGCCTCATAGCCGGTAAACAACTTTGGCAACCCTGTAATTCCCAAGGCTCTTGAGCAGGCAAGTCGCTCATCAGAGTAGGACCACTCTTCCTTGACTTGACAGATTGCGGCGGTTCCGAGGTTCGGGCTCAGGGTTCGGAGTTCGTATGTTGGAGAGTCGGGCAGTCGCGTAGACACCAAATGCCACGAACACCAAGCAAACCCTCATCCCGGCTCAAGTAGCCCATATGGGGGTTTCCGAAAATAGGGGACCCTAATATAGTACCCTAAATAATAGGATCCTTATTATAAAGGCCCCAAAATATGGTACCCCTAATTTTCGGAAACTCCCATATTAGCTCTAGACCGTAGGACGGCCGATCGTCAGGCCCTGAGAAGTCGAGCCAGCTAATTAGGGTTTAGGGTTTAGGGTTTAGGGTTTAGGGTTTAGGGACAAGAAACCGAATCGTGTCAAGTCCTAAACCCGGATTCGGCCCAAAGAACCCTCCACAACTCAGCAAAAATGCGGCCATGCCCTGCAAGTGTCGTCCGCGCCATCGCGCTGCGCCAGGGCGCTGAAGTTGGCGTTGGGAAAGGGTGGCTTGCCACCCAGCATAGGGATCTTTGCGCTCATGCTTTGCGGGGTGTTAGGCATGAGGGAAACGAGCATGCCTCAATGAAAGGGTAGCCTTTGAACATCGTGTTCAGAAGAACTGCTAATACTTGAAAGTATACTTCTGAATTGAGGAGGTGGGGATCTTGGCTGCCTAGGTTCCCTCTGTTCAGTAGCTAAGGAGGCTTCGGGCTTGCTGGGCCTCTAGGTTCTGAGCTCATGCATAGTATACATCCAGCCTACTCCGCTGAACCAGAGATCCCCTTAAAGCATCGAGCCGTGAGTCAGGAAGGGCCTTCGCAACTCTTGAAAACTCTGAGCTCAAAATGTTGCGGCACTATTATAAAGGCCCAAAGGGCTGATGTGCCTAAGCTTTGCCAGCCTTGAAGCCGTAACTAAACCCTAAACCCTAAACCCTAAACCCTATAAACCCTAAACCCTAAACCCTAAACCCTAAACCCTAAACCCCTAAGCCAGTATCCTACCACCCAAGAAACCCCGGGACTGAATCACTTCTTCTCTTTGATCCAATGCCATCCAGTCGCTGCCATGGCTTCAGCGCGGCGCAGCGGGCGCTTGGCAAAAGATAGCTCCGCGACCTTGCCTAAATGGTGTCGGTGTTAAGGTTGACTCCAGAGTCTAAGTCTAGGGTTCTGGGGCGGCTTGTGGCCACGAAGAGCATGGTTCTGGTTGTGAATGGAGGGTGGGCAAAATGCACTCAGATCGAAGAGTCTCTGCACGCTATACTCAGGTATAGTCTGGGTAGGAAGTTGGCTCCGCCGGGCAGACGCTACTCCCTCTAACGTCCAAACCTGTACCCTGTACCCTGTACCCTAAACCCTAAACCCGAAACCCTAAACCCTAAGCCTCATGAGTCGCTCACTGGCCGCTCTAATTCCTACCCTATGGATGGACCCTGGAGCTAAAGCTTTCATCATGAGCTTGAGCCGACGTGCGCAGAAGTTTGTCGGGTTAAGGGGTCCCAGGTTAAAGGATCTGAATATCCGAAATATTACGAAATTTTTGTCGAACATGAAAGCCAACACTAAACACTCCCGATGTGTTCGACACGACGGACCGCGCTTCTGAGTCTTCTGGCAATTTTGGTGTGGAGATTTCAAACATCTTGGGTGGTGTGGGGTGTTGGGGAGTCCTCCCTTACAGCCGCAGACACGAACTACAATCTAAATACGTACAGGTACCTCGCAATTCTAGGAGTATCCCTAATTTAACGGCTCACTGAAGATCGCGTGCCTCCTTTTCATGCAGCAAGGGCAGATCCAGCCGAAAATGGTATGCTCTGGGGCTAACCCTGAGCAGGAAAAGTCCTCCAACCTCCACCGAGAGACCCCCAAATCCCCGAACCCGAAACCTTAGCTTAGTAGTAGCAAAGGAAGCGATACGAAGGTGTATGGAAGTGTCTAGGTACTGCCAGGCCTACGACATGTCAAATGAACGGGATGCGGTAAGTCTGGCCATGTCTAGTGACTACTAAGATCCGGGTTCTGCGATCGTGACCGGGTCTGCTGCATTAGCCAACTATTATTGTTATTATTATTATTATTATCATTATTATCATTATTATCATTATTATCATTATTATCATTATTATCATTATTATTATTCTTATTATTATTATTATAATTATTATTATTATCATTAGTCCACAATGGGCCTTCAACCTAAAACTCTAACTCGAAGACTCCCGCCCACCAGAAGGAATGCCCGGAATGGTGACGTGAGAGGCCAGCAACGAGGAGGAAAACAGCCGGCCCCTTCCGGAAAATGAATCGATCTAGGGCCTACGGGGCCGATTCTTTATCTCATCATGCCCTCCGGCTTGCCATGCTTAGCGATTCCTACATCATCACTATCGGCAATGTTGGAACTTCTCTTCGGCCATGTCCCAAAGGAACCCGGCAGTCTGCTGCCCCAAGCTGAATGGCAGAAGTGCATAACAAGAAAGTTCTATGATCAGCAGTCATTCCTCCATACCTAAACAGGAATCAGAGTATCTCTGAAGCCCCAATATGAATATTCTGGCCCTAGGCCCTAGACCTTTCCCCTTTGCGTCGGGGAGTCAACTCTTCCGACCACTCAGCGGCCTGCCTACGGCCTAGGCCACCGTCGCGGTCCTTGGTGGACAGACAGCTGCACACCAAAATCTGGCGCTAAGACAGCGCCAGTCTGTCGAACGATGGCCACAAGAAACCTAGACCCTCATTCCATCCCAGCCCCAAACCCTGAACTCTCGAAGGAGTTCCTCGACAAGGGGACTCTACCTCAAGCCCTTACAAAATTGAAGATTCTTCAGACTTTCATCGCTCAAGATTTTCAGCCCATTAAAGAGGAACACAGACCACCACCAGTTTATTGAAATAAGAAAAATCTCAGGACAGTCCTTCACTGGGCTCGGGTGGAGGAGATGTTAACCAAAACCACCACCATTTCAGAGCTGCGGGCCCCTGAACCAAACTTGAAGGTCAAGGGCCTAAAAACCTCAACCACAAGACAAGGGCATTGGTAGATCTGCTACTTTAGAGCTATCAGGGAACCGTGAGGCTCTGAAGCACGAAGTCCCGGGGGCCTTCTGTAAAAATTTTAAGCCTTTCATGGGCGTTTCAGAAAATCAGCGGCCCCAACATGGAACCCTAAACCCTAAACATTATAAACCCTCAGCCCTAAACTTTGCAAGCCCTAAACCCTCAACGACTTCATAAACCGTAAACCCTCAACTTGATAAACCCTAAACCCTAAACTTTATAACCCCTAAACCTTTTAAACCCTAAACCCTAAACTTTATAAACCCTACACCCCAAACTTTATAATAAGCCGCAAACCCTCAACTTGATAAACCCTAAACCCTAAACTTAACAGACCCTAAACCCTGAACATTATAAACCCAAAGCCCTAAATTGTACAAACCCTAAACCCTAAACTTGCCCTAAACTTTATAACCGCAAGCCCTCAACTTGAAAAACCCTAAACCCTAAACTTTATAAACCCGAAACCGTAAATTGTTTAAACCCTAAACTTCTAAACCCTAAACTTTATAACCCTAAACCCAAAATGGAACCCTAAGAAATCGGACGCTGGTTTTCAGGACTCCTAACAAAAGCCTTCTTGACGGTTTAGGGTTTAGGGTTTAGGGTTTAGGGTTTAGGGTTTAGGGTTTAGGGTTTAGGGTTTAGGAAGCCCCGAAGTCATATATCAAAGCCCCTGAAGAGGCGCTGCTTCCAGCCCTGCCTGAGGGCATTAATTCCAAGAAGCCCCCAGCTTATCCACCCACAAAGCTGGCACCTGCCTTTTTGGGGCGCCTGTTCGATGGATCTAGGACTTAGTTCTAGGCCTCAGGGCCTCGTTCGTGGCTCGGCACTCGGGGTTTCGGGATTTAGGCCACCAGGGTGTCCAAAATGTGAGGTGTTGAGTTCCAGGGGTTTGAGACTTATAGGGCTTCCCCTAAACCCTAAACCTAAACCTAAACCCTAAACCCTAAACCCTAAACCCTAAACCCTAAACCCTAAACCCTAAACCCTCAACCCTAAACCCTAAACCCAAACCCTTTTGATCAGAGACTGGGTTTAAA
>CAJNDV010034553.1:26817-41734 GCA_905221635.1 Symbiodinium sp. CCMP2456 | reverse complement strand
GAACCCTAAAGAATAATGTTGGTAATTATTTTGCCTTCTATTTTATGGTTGGGAATCAAGGGCACACTGATTGATCAATCCTTGATAGAAAAGCAGCGACCATTGAAGGATCTTGAAGGGACACCATGTCTATCAAAGCAAGTGGTGCTACCTTGCTGGCAAAGGTTCGCGGGACGGTTGAACTTGTTCATGACATTGTCCCAAGAAACGCCATCCGCCAGGTCCTCGACGGCCACGGCTGCTCGACCTCTTCGGCGATTGAGAATTGGTCCGGTTTCGGGATCCAGCTTTTATGTTGATGCCACGTGCCCCACAACTGAAGCTTGCCAACCACAGCCTCGAAACATTAGCCCAACAAGGCCCTAAATTCTAGACTCTGTAGTTCCTAAGACCAAACACCGTATCTCTCCAACCCTGAATCCTCCTAACCCCCAACCCGATGCCTCCAAACCTCAAACACGAAGCCCAACAGCCATATGCCTATGCCGTTAAAACTTTAATCTTCCTAAACCCGGCGATGCGCCCAGCCTAGGGCTTCCTTCGACAGGTCCACCTCCTCGTGCCGAAACTTGCCTCCACACAGAAAACGTCTTCAGGATTTCGAGGAGGATATGTTGTTTAGGGTACCGGGCGTCTTCTATAAGACCCCTCGACAGCGATATGTTCATAACCCATGAGAGTACGCCTATGCATACTACGGAGTAGACCACAACGAAATGACAAGTACGTTCTATGGAAGACCCAGTTTGCAGCCCGGAAGCCAAGCACGTGTCCAACGATCGCTTCGCGACCACCAGTCTTCGGGCGCGACACACCCAGCCGGAATCGAAGGAACTTCCTGGACTTCCGTGGTTAATATCGGGGCCTTCATAATTACCTATTATACTATTTTGGGAGGTTCTGATTATAAGTATAGTATAATCGACGTCTAAACCCTATTCTACTTAAGGCCCCGACCTTAGTGTTAGGATGCTGTAAAAAGTTTCGGTTTATTCAGGCCTCGAGGTTTGGATTTCTACGACTTTATATGTTAGGGTGCCGGGCTTGTCACTCTAAGGTTTAAGCATCAAAGCGTTTGGAGAACCTCGTGGAGTTTTTCGGCTTTGCGGCCTAGGGGTTGCGGCATGCAAGTTTAAAGTTGCAGGGTTCGGTTGCGGTGCATGGTTGTGCGTAAGTGGTTCGTCATGCTCAAGACACGCTCGAACCAATAATTGAGGTACAAACTCACATCCGCTTACAACCCTAGGCCCATCATGCTGTTCTCCCTAAGCATCCTAAAGTGGTCAAAAGCCCGAAACCATAAACACTAAACCCCTGCTTTGCATCAGGAATGAACCGTAAATCCTTGCAGCCTCTAAGCCGCAACAGCCGGAACCGAGCTCTACCCGGAAACCCTAAACAGCAAACCCTACACCCTGCATTCAACCCCAAACCCTAAACCCTAAACCTCATGGATCGAGTTGCTGGAGGCCATGGTTTAGGATGGACTTCACGCCATTTTGGCCTGGTGCATCGGGTTTAAGGCTAGGGCTTAAGTATGGCTTGAAGCTGCCATGGTCCTGGCGCAGGAGAGGAGCATTTTGGGCTTTACCACTTTCAACCCGGAACTCCAGGTGAGGGTTGTGGAGAGAGCAAAAAGGCACTCCAGCTTTAGCGCTTGGGCTTGGTTTGAGAATCTAAACATGCATTAAGAGGCCTGTGTTCGTAGCACTTAAGGGCACGAACATCTTCGTCCTCATCAAGGGGGCATCATCGAAACCTGGCACACACGGCCTCCGGCAGAGCCGGACTTGCGCAGGCGTAGCCGGCCCACATCCAAGTCCATGTCATCGTACATCACCTCACTAGGGGCATGCAGTAGGGCTTTCAGGGTTCCTGCAGTATAATGGGCCTACAATTTTTCCTAAAGGCCTTATGGGAAACTAAAGGCCTCATAGTTGGGCTTAGGACCTAGGAATCCGGGACTTCGGGCTCAAAGCCCAAGCAAGGAGTTAGCGGACAGTAGGGCTTCGGGCCGGGATGGCGGGGGACTTAAACTGATCGGGGTTTAGGGTTGTTTTTTTAGGGGGGGGGGGGGGGGGGCAGGATTAATTCACCAAGACTCTGGGATTCCTTGAAATGCTCGGGGCCTGCAAAAATGTTCGAGGTTGGTGTGGGAATTATTGTTTGAGGGTTTGCTTTTCGAAGGGGGGTGGGGCAGAGGGGGAAATGTCACGGCTTAGGGATACAAAGCTTGAGCTTTGGGGCTAGGGTATAGCTGAGGGTGTTCCATTTCTGCAAACTAAACTGCCAAAGACGAACAGTGTTTTCAGGGCAGCATCGAAAGTCCGAGTCGAGAATATTGAAACACTCCCTGAAATACCGATCATCATAAATTCGAAGCATACCACAATAAAGCTTCCCTGCTTCTTAGAAAGTCGAGAAGGCTCCCTTGATTGGTTCTCATGACGACATAGCTTTGCTAGTACTTGTCAAACATGCTTCCCAAGAGGGCCAAACAAGCAAGGGTTTGGGGGGTATGTTCTAGCATCATTGTATGGGGACGAAGCGTGAATGTAGTCACCAAGTACTCAATCAGCCGAAATCACGTGCTAACCACTACAGCCCACAACGCTAAAACCCCAAACGCCGAACCTAACCTTAAACCCTGTAGAATAACCCTGAACCCTTTTTTGAACCTGTGCTGAGCCGAGGCTTACGACGGAAGTAACCCTGAACCCTAAGAAACCCTAAGGCCCTAAGCCACAAACCTTCAATCAGTCAAAGCCGTTCTTGCACCCCTACTGAGCCCGAGGCGTGTGACGGGAGAGAGCTTTCTCCGAACAGCCCCAAAAAAACGATGACACGAGCAATAACTTGCACTTGCTTTCATCTGCAAGAGCATCTGCAAGAGCAGTCTGCCCCCCTAAAACCTAAACCCTAAACCCTAAACCCTAAACCCTAAACCCTAGACCAGCCTGAAAGCTCAAAGCCCGAAACCCCGAGCTCGTGAGGGAGATTCCCGCTCGCTGCGGCGAGGCACGACCAGTGCGGATTCCGGCAACCCAAGGGACGACACCTCTCCGGTTCAATCATGGGAGCTTAGGGTTTAGGGTTTAGGGTTTAGGGTTTAGGGGGTTCAATCATGGGTTTTTGGTTTATGGGGCTTTGCTTCTTTATTGCGGGCTCTGTACTACAGGGTTCAGGGCTGGTTTAAGCCAGTGGGGGGCAGGGTTTCTGAGCACCGTATAATCCGTATACAGCTCACTAGTGCTCGCTGCTACGCTTTCATACGCTTTCGGGGTTTGGGATGGTTTTCGACACTCACAAAGGCTCTGGAATCCGCAGTGTGCTTGGGGCCCATGTTTTTCTGTGCTTAAAGGCTTCTAAAGCTCATGTGGGGTTTGCGGCTGAGCACTTCTGGAGTTGGGAGTTGCGGGCTGGTTGAAGGGAATCTAAGGCATCTAAGGTCGAGCTAAGAACTTAGGGCTTTGGGCTCGGGAACTGTTCTAGCATGCTTTCGTGGTCGAGCTTCTCATTGCAATTCTGGAGCTTTGAGGCGACTCCGCAAAGACTTTATAGGGCCAGGGGGCAGATCTTTCTGAAGCTCAGACAATAAATCCTGGACCCTAAACCTAGTTCATGGTTGGGGTAGTATTAAAAATTTGAATGTATATTCCTTATTGGGTTTAAGTACCTTTAAAAAGGTAAAATGTTACCCAACTATGACAAAGAAACGCCTTCAAGCCTTCACTGAGCCACACTTCGGCGTGCAGGCCCCTGTGCCTCACATCTTCGGAGGTCCCCGAAGCCCCCGACGGCTGGGCTCCCGGACCAGTTCCGACACCGGCCGGCCCGAGCCGTTCATCATGGAAGAGGGCTTAAACCTTGGCTGAGGAATGAGGGGTTCGAGGTGGGCGATTCTTGAAGGATTTCGATGCTAGAACGACATTGAATTTGTAGCCTGGGGCAATCAGAGGAGAGGTTACCAGTGCGAGCCAGGAAGGGAAACGTGCCTTGCACGGGTGAATCGCGGACTTCGATGGTGATGTTTATGATGCCCCCTAAGCCCAACCTCTGTCCTAAATCCCCAAGCAGATCAAGCAGTAATCCCCAAACCCTCCTTTTGCCGAATGGAATAGTAACGGAAAACGAACAACACCAACCTCCCGGTATTCTGAATCACTGCAGGAGCATGGGAATAAAGACTGCTGGCAAGTAAACTCTGCAGAAACTAAACTCGTGACTCGTAATGAAAGTCTGCTCTCGGCTGAACCCTCACACTGGTGCTCTATCCTTAACCCCAAGCAAGCCCTAAAAAATCAGAATCTCAAAACACCATATAAGTTGCAATAGGATTTCTTCGTAGGAGTCCGTCCTCAGAGGCAGGCATAGGGATCAATGTTAGGTGGCACAAGCTGTTGTTGTCACATGTGGTCATGCTGTTTCTGTTACTGCTCTGTCCTATCGCGTAATGTGGTGATGCTAGGTCATTGCTCGGATTTAGCCTGAGGGCCTCGGGGCTAGAGGTTTCTTGGGACGTGGTGTGTCGAGCTTCGGATATTGACTGGATGCAGCAGAGACGATGGGACCGGAATTGCAACTTCGGGAGGCTTTAGGATTTGATTTCGTGCGCTGCGGACGTCTAGAGATTGAGACATGGTGTTCACTGTCACTGTCTGACACCGTGCCGCAAAGCCAAGTCTTGCTTGCAATTCGTCATCCTTTCTCTTAGTCTTAGCTTTTGTGCCGAGAGCACCCGACCTTCCCCTCAGGCGACTAAACTTAACGGCCATATCTTTGTAAAGGCAGATATCGAGTGTCGCCCTGCAAGAAACTGCCAATTTAAGCCCGGCCCCCACCTCTTCGAATGTATCCCTCCACCCTTCCCGAAACCCTAAGCCCCCTACAGGCCGTCAACCCTAAACCCTGTGATCCCAAACAACTCCCCCGAAAGCCTCAACCCTACGACGGCCTAGACCCAACGCACACCAAAGCCTAAGTTTTGCAAGGCTAGGCTCACGAAGGTCCTAGGGCCAAGTGCTAGTCGGCTAATCTCATTCCCAGCTGCCCCTTCGAAGCTGTCCGCTTCAGGCGCAGCACAGTTCCTGAAAACGCCTCCTCGCAAAGCAAGAGTAGCAGTGAGGGCTTCAGGGCTCTTCGGAAGCGGGCTGTCTTTGCTGCCACGCTACCAAGCTATAACCTCAGAAGTCCGAACCCAAAAAGCCGAAAGCCCACGTGCTTTGGGAATGGAGACGGCCGAAAGCGCAGGAGCAAAAAATCATCACACCCCTCCACCCGCCTGCCAAATGCTGCCGCTGAGGGCCCATCTGTCAGAGCCTCGGGGATTTAAAAAGGCTCCTAGCGGTCCTAGCGTGCGCAAACGCACCCACATCCTATGAACTGAACCTGAGCCCAAACAGTAACGCTCGCCGTCCTACACACCAAACTCCAAACCCCAGAAAACCAGCAAAGGTCGTCGTAAATCGCAGCAAGCGGCTTAGGAGCTTCGATGCGACTTCGTCTACGGCCGCAAAGCCGATGTTGTGCCGAGTCCCATCGAACTGAGCGCCCACGTTACCGAGACCGACGATGGCCAAGGTCTGGCTTGACTCAGCCTTTCAAAGAACTACAACTATATTATATTCTGTTATATTATCGCAAAAAATTACTACGTGGGGCTGGTTCGGTAGCTGGGCTGAGGGTCTCGGGGTCAAGGGCTTGTGGGGTTACGGCTTGGAGTGCGGCGAAGCGTAGGGATGCTTTCGGTTCATGGCGGCTTGGAAGCGTTAAGGCTTCTTCGGCACATATAGTCTCATGGCAAGGCAGGTTCGAAAGAAAGCATTATGCACGCATGAGGACAGGCAGGGTAAAGGGAACTTCTCCATTCAAGGGCGTTGTGCGATGTGCATGGTCCAGATTCCAGGACCTGAGGTGTCCAGGACCTGAGGTTTCGGCGTCCAACACGTAAGGGCCACCGGCAAAGCCAAGACAAATCACAGTGAGCTTTTGTAAGACGTACAAGATGAGCGACTATACGTCTTTGCCAAACCTGCAACCATTTCCAAACTCCACACCTTGTCACACCGGAACATGCTCGCATTAGAAACACGACGCAGGGCCGAATCCTTAAAAATCTGGTGCTGTGACTTGCAGCAAAACGACTCCTCAAACTGCCCTCAACCTATGCCGCACTCGACGTGTCTACAAGGTTCCAGTATAAGCAGACACACACTGACACACACACACACACAAACAGAGGTACACAAATATACACACACACAGAGCTCAGTGTGCCTCTCGGGGGATTGTTCGATTCTACTAAGAGCCTCAGATGCATGTAGGAGCTGATGGAGCCATGCCCGCCTCCTCCCCGTCCACCAAGTCTGCCCCGGCTCGCCGCGCGGCCAGCAGCCGCCGCCGGCTGAAAGCTGGCCCCAGGAACGCGCCCGCGAAGCCAGCGGCTGCGCCGACCTCGACACGCTTCTTCATGTGGAGCTTTCAGGGTTTTTAGGGCTTGAAGTCTCTAAGGATTTGGGAAGAGGCTGCTTGAAGGAGTTTACTGGGTGTTTCCAGAGCTTCTTGTGGGACTTTCGTTGCGGTTCACGGTGGTACAGCTCCAGGCTTCCAGTCCGCGAGCTCTACACCCCTAATCGCCCTTTTCGCATCCGGGCTTCCCTAATCGCCCCAACACCCTAAACCCTAAACCCTAAACCCCAAACCCTAAACCCTAAACCCTAAACCCAACTCACTCCGAGGCGCACCGAGGCCCTGCGCTGCGCCGAAGCTCACACTTCGCCTCCTTTGAGGCTCGCTGTCACGGCCAAGGGCCGTGCTTTGCAGAGGCCGGCGCACCAAAGGCCTGAGCTAAAGGCGAATGTAGGAGCATCTGAGGTTTAGGAGTTCAGGGTTTAAGGATCCGGGCTTATGTGCACCCGGCCATTTGCGAGGCTCCAGAAGACTTGAAATAGATGGGGGTTTCAGAAAATAGGGGACCCTAGTATAGTACCCTAAACAGTAGGATCCTTATTATAAGGACCCCAGAATAAGGTACCCTAGTTTTCTGAAATTCCCAAATGGAGAAACCCTCATAATTCCTAGCGGAGCCCCTGGCTGAGGTCCCACGGTCCCACTGGGACTCCGCTCCCAGGTCTGTGCGCTTGGGAGTGAGGCTTCGAGAGTAATGTAGGGGCCTTAATAATTAGAATAAGGTTTAGGGGTGTATATTTTATACTATAATAATGATTATAAGAAGGATCCCCCAAAACACTATTCTAATTACTAAGGCTCCGACATTAGGGTGAGGCTTTCGAGCTTGGGACTCCAAAGCACTGCATCAGGGTTTCGGCACTCACTGTGGCAAAAGGCAAGCAGGGCTTCGACGACAAATCAGAGAAGCTATGCAAAAGCTGGTCTGAGTCAAGGTATCCCGAAATCGCAAGGGTTTAAGGGGTAGCCTGAGGGCAAAACTTGATTATGCCTGTCTGTCCGTCTGCCTGCCTGCCTGTCTGTGTCCGGATGTCTGCGTGTCTGCGCGTATGTGTTGTTGCCCTTCCGAGCTCTTGCTCTTCGGAAAGATGCCAAAATCGTCGTCTCCAACCCTGAGCCTGAAAATGCACGGAAAAACACGGATGGGCACTACGTAGTGAAAACACTATGTTTTTTTTTGGGGGGGGGCTCATCTTTTGCTAAGAGCCACAAGGCTCTTTGAGATTGGGGCTGGCCCACCCCAAGGTCCTCATAAGAAGGGTCCTCCTATCTCGGGCTCTTCGCCGAAGGGCCCGCATCTCATCTGAAACGCTCAGATGAGCGTTTCCGAAAATAGGGGACCCTAATATAGTACCCGAAATGGTAGGACCCTTATTATAAGGACCCAAAAATAAGGTTCCCCTTATTATCAGAAACTTCCAGATCTCAGAGAGCTCCAGGGGCCGAAGTTGCAGCGCGACGTTGGGCGAAGCAGCGGCCGCCAGGAACGCGGCCATGGCTCTGAAGGCCCAGACGCCGAAGCACGGTCACGGCTTAAGGCTTCGGGGCAGTAAGAGCAATGGTATCCACCAGTAGGATCTGCGAGCACTAGCAGCCGCTGAAGTAGACAGTAACTGCACTGTACATGTGATAGTAGCAGTAGTAACTGCAAACCAGATCTAGACTTGCTAGTGGTATCAGGATTGGCAATAGCTGATGGGGTCTCTTTCAGCACTAAATGAAAAGCCGCCATCTCGGACCTCCAGCCATTCCAGCGGAAAGAGGCTTGCCAGCATTCTGAACCTGCAGCGCTACATTCCATGTAAACACATATGAAAACGAGCTCGGCAGTATGGTCATAGTAATGTAGAAATCTTCAAGAAACAAGCAAACCATCTCTGTTAGCGGCTGCTGCAGCTGAGTCTGTACAACGGGGAGCAGCAACAACCGTGCCTGTTGGCATGGTAGAGACTCTTTGCTGTTGGAGCAGCAGCCAGGAAACCGGATCCAATCTACACTAAGGTGGACTAAGGTTGGCATCTTTCTACGGTCCTATGCAGATTTCTACACCTCAGGAGAAGGCCTAGGCGCCTTCTTAAGACTCTACCTACCTCCAGCCTGTTGCAGTCGTAGAGGTACCATCGGGTTTTGGAGTTTGGAGTCTTAGAAAGGTTTCGAGGGGGAGGTTGAACACCATTACACTCTCCTCCTCAATGCCCCGGGTGCTGCCTCAACAGATGGGACCTTTCGGATTCATCTTTGAAGGCTTGAAAGCAATGACGGCCCCATGTGGACATCCCTTGCCTGCATCGGACGTGAAGCCCTGGCTAAAGATCTTCTCATTGCAACACCGTGACAAGAAACTAGTTTTCGCAACGGCTAGACAAGGGCTTGGTGCTTTTTATGATGCAGTGATGTAGGGACGATAAAGTGGATGGTCATACCTCTTGCTCCAAAACCCATATATTAAGGGCCCTACACAGCACACAAGCATGGTCTTGGGGTAAAGAGTCCCATAACCCTGGAGGCCCTGAAGTCTGTGGTTTCTGCGTTTGTGCACTCATCCGGCCCTTGCAACTGCAGCTTTGTCATGGGAAAAAGCCTGATGGTCATGACAACAACATTCAAATCGTAGGCCGTGGGTTGCCGAACGCGCATGTACCAATGCATGGAGCCATTGCCTCACTTGGTGGCCCATACCTCTTTTCCTTAAACTAGAAAGGGAGCACAAGGGACATGATTACCTATATACTTATACTATTTATGAGATTCATCGTCTGCGAGTCCCCGAGCCAGAGGCTTCCGTCTCTGGATGTCCACGAGGGGACCTGAACTTGGTCACTGCACAGCTCGCACTGCTCTGGCCTGTGCAGTAAAAGGCAGGTGCGGCTTGCAGGCACACGAGGGTACACCCTCTGAGGAGTTGTGAGGGTATGTGAGAACGAAACATGGGAGTTTCCGAAAATTAGGGGTACCTTATTTTGGGGGTCCTTATAATAAGGATCCTACTATTTAGGGTACTATACTAGGGTCCCCTATTTTCTGAAACTCCCACATTGAGAGCGCTTCCCTGCAAGCTTGAGATGAAGCCCCTGTTGAGGCTCTGCTCTCAGCTAGCGTCTTCCAGGAAGAGCTGCGGGGAGGCGTCCGTCACCTGCAGGCTGCTTTCATCTCTGCGGTCTGGGATCCGACTCATTTGTAGGGTAAAAAAGGATGTAAGGTAACAAATGAACTAAAAAGCAAGATGTAGAACTTAGGCCAGCTAGAAGGAGTCGCGTGAAAACAAGAGGGCAAGCAGTTTACAAAAACACACCCCGGGTTTGCAAACGACACTTGTGATTTGGCACATTCCCGAAGCTCTAGACCCAACGTCCCAGCCGCTGAGCACAACTCGGTGCTGCAGGATCGGGGACCGGAGATCCGCAGAGCCCCCGAGCCCAACACAATGGCTAGTATCCCCTTAAACCCTCAACCCTTTTGCGCACCTTTTTGTTGCATCCGGGACCCTAAACCCTAAACCCTAAACCCTAACTAAACCTAGAAGATCCTAAAAGCTCAAACACAAGGCGCCCTGCTAAGGTAAGCTCCCAAGCTGCCGTGGCACTCTCTGGACTTGCATCCGGGACCCTTTTTTTGCATCCAGGACTCCTGCAAGCATCCGGGACCCTAAACCCTCAACCTAAGGGCCCAAGGCACTCTCTGGACTTGCCCTAGACCCTAAACCCTAGACCTAAGGGCCCAAGGCACTCTCTGGACTTGCTCATCTTTGATGAGGTCTTGCACCGGTTTCTGATGCACCGTGGAGGCCATGATGAGTGAGGATCGCTCCTTGGAAGTCTTATCTGCAGCTTCTTCGCCAGGGGCTGCTATAGGATTACGCGAAGGGTATTCTGAGGTTGCTGTAGTGTTAGGAAAAAAGTGAAAGTAAGGCGATTCTCGCATTATTCTTGGGATGTCGGAAAATTGAAAGAGTGGGGTTTACGTTTTTTTGGTCATTGGGCTTAGGTTTTCGGCTCTCGCAGAGGGATTCGGGCTTCAGGCTAACAGCACTAAGACTGGCGAGAAAGTTTGTAATCGTGGCAAAAACCGCATGGGCAGGAGCAGTGCGAGGGTAGAAATAAGAAGTGGAAGGTATGAGATGATCCTCAGAGCCTAACCAAACCGGAAATGCTAGAACTGCTTCTGGTTTTGTGCCATGTGTCAACTTTCGCAATGGGGTTGACGTTGTTCTGGATGACGGTCTCCGTGACGGTCTTGTCGAAGCAATGCGTCGCTGCGATTACCACCTGAATGCTTGGCTCTTTGGGTCGTTCTTGGCAGGTGGCTTTGGAGCGTGGATGTTTGGACGAGCTCAACCCACAGATCCATCCCATCCCAGAGGAAGCAAGTAGAGCATATCCCAAAACCCTAAACTCCCAAACCCAACACCTACACCTTACACCCGCGCCTGCCCTCTGAATCCTCCACCCCAAGTCACTGCCCTCTCTTTCGGGCCCCAGAGGCGTGCAGGCTCGCGTGGGTCAGGGGCAAAGCTCCAGACTTCGTCAGGGCATCCAGGAGGTCGAAGGCGGCCTTCAGAGTGCCAGCAGCAGAGTGGGGTGGGGAGGTTTTTGTCGGGAGTTCAAAGTGCATGTACAGATTTAAAAGACGTGATGGAGGGAGTATGAGAGCCCTGCAAATCATTGCGTGCGATAGCCATCCATGTGATCAATAATGAAAGGTCTACTTCTCTGCAGAAAGCGCGGATGTTATGCTTGCCAAAAGGATGAAGTCCTTAGCGCCTGGAGCAGCCGAACATGTTCTTTTTTTTACGGTTTAGGGTTTAGGGTTTAGGGTTTAGGGTTCAGGGTTTAGGGTTCAGGGTTTAGGGTTTAGGGTTTAGGGGACGACTCGCAGAAGCTTTGCTCAGCACACTCTTTTCATACAATTCTCAGCTTGGCACTGGACTTGCCCTGAACCTTTGAGTCCAGTCGCACCGCTCAGCAAGCTCCGTATTTAGGTACCGATGATTCTATACCTAGATTCCCTAGATGAAAACGTACAGAGACACGGCAGAGAAAGAGCAGGCTAGCAGGGTAGGAAGGATCATGTGAACAGCCAGCGAGAATGGCAGGACTTCAGAAGATCAGTGAAAGGCCGTGTTATTATGTTATTAGGTTACAGCTATTAACATAGCGTCAGAGACCCCGGAACAGCATAACACGCACATGACATTGACAGCACTACTAAGGACGAACACACTGCTCATGGAAGTGATTGCCTACGCATGAATCTTTGATGCGCCAGACCAGTTTAGTCCCCTGGCGGCCTCTCTTTCCGTCTTCTGCTCTGCTTTGGACAGATGAGACGTAGAAGGGCTGGCCAACAACGCCTTCTGAGACTGCTTTGTCCACCTGCAAGTCCCAACCAACTTCAGAGAAACATCCTAGATGTGCATCCACAATGACCTTGCACACTGGCTGCAGTGCGCCCAAGCTTGACGATCCCAGAGTCTTGAAGGACAGCTCAACAAAAGATCTTGGAGAACCATCCACCTGAACCCCGCAATGCCTCTCACCGGGATTGATGATGGTCGGCCGGAGGGAATTGTCGGTGTCTAGCTTCTCAAAGCGCTGGTCCATTTCAACTGGCACCTCTGACAACGGGCTTGTCTTTCAGGGGTTTAGGGTTTTCTTAATTGCCCGCCCAAAGAACATGCGACTTGACGAAGGTTGCGGAATTTCACGGTGCAAGGTCACTTTGAAGCCGGAGGTTACAGGGCATGTATGGCCTCCACGGACCCCTACTGTCGCATCACGAATCGCGGCACCTGCGTGTAGTCCCGGGTGCCGGAGCTGGCCCCTACCGAACCGGCTTCCTCGGGAAACTTCTGAGTGGGCTGCGGCACCGACTGCTGCTGCTGCGGCTCCTGCTGCTGCCGCGGTGGCGGCGGTGCGGGGGGAGGAGCTCCACAAAGGACCGGCGCGGCGCCCGCTGCAGCGCACGGTGGCGCTGGCACCGGCATCATCGCGGATTGCGCGTGCAGCACGGGAGCCGGGGCAGCTGAAAGCTGGATTGCCTCGCCGAACACCGACACCCAAAGCACTACACCAAAACCCGAAACCCAAACCCTTTAAGCGTCACACTTCCTTTTGCATCTGCCCCAAAATAACCCAAAACGTATTCTAAACCCTAAACCCTAAACCCTAAACCCTAATTACTACGGCCCCACAACAATGTTAACTTGTTAGCCGGCTGCATGCTTCATTGCAGCTTGCGGCCGGGCTCTGTGTTTGAGAGCAGCACCCTTGCCTGGCGCGTAGGTGTAGGATTCAGGTTTGAAGAAAGGTTTAGGACCCTAGGATTAGAGGATTTAAGTTTTAGGATTACAAGTTCGGGTGCGAGATTTCAGGGTACACATTTGCGGGCTTCCCGGCGTCGGGCTTCTACGCGGTCTTGTCAGGGGTTCGGAATTTCCCGGGTTGGGACCAAGGCGCGGCTTCTGGAGGTTCATGGGATGCAGGGGCGCTTGGTGTTTAAGGGTATAGGGTTTAGGGGTTTACGGGTTTAGGGGTTAGGGTTTTAGTCCCGCTTGAATCGCCTGGATATGTCACCAACAGCTCGTGCAGCAGCATTGCGTTTCGCACAGCGGTTGTCGCGTTAAGTTTGGGTGTTTCTGGCTTAGGTCTTCACCTCTAGGCAGCCAAAGATAATGGTGCAATGGTGCCTAACCGCTCTTCACCATCCCTTTCTCTGTAGCGCCTTTCGGCTGGTTCGCAAAGGGATCGTCGTAGAGAACTGCTTGCTCTCGATCCTGGATCTCCTCTTGCTTAGCCTGAGCCTCGGTATTGATGTTGGGTCCGCGGCTTACTAGGCTGTAGGGTTTGGGGTCTATGTTTAGGATTTGTGTTCCAGGATTAAGGCTTAGGATGCTTGTTTAGGGCTCGGGGCTCAAGACTTAGTGAAGATCCCGCTCGGGCTCTGATCTCAAGATATCTAAAGCCACAGCCGCCAATGACAGATAGTTCGACAACGGAAGCACGAAGCCCCTGCCTAGAAAAGCTTTGAGCTCCGCGGAAATCCTATGTTCGCAAGCCCCTTTGGCTTCATTAACGAAAGCCCCAAAGACAACCCGAACCTAGCCCTCTCTGACCTGCCTACACACACACACACCCACCAAGTAGGGTAAGCAATATCCGAAGAACAAACCCATAAACTCTCCGCGACACTAGACAAGAAAATGCTCAACCCGGAATGCGATGATCTCCCGAGCGGGCTTGTTGAATGTTAAGTTTGGATTGAGGGGCTGGCCCATGTGTCTTGGATTCTGGATCTAGGATTTCGGGCATGATTGATGCAGCTATATAGTCACTTTTTCGTCAAGGTGTACACTTTTGGTTTCGGTGTTGGAAATCCTGGCCGTCCATCCCCAGCCACCCTGCAAGACGATAATGTGCCAAACTGCCAGCATCTCGTGCATCGCCTGCACATGTCCTGCACGGCATGCTGAGAAGCCACAGGCGAAATGATAACACTCCTGCAAAGGTTACTTATGACATGACCCCAAACCCCAAACCCTAAACCCTGAACCCTAAACCCTAAACCCCTAAACCCTAAACCCTAAACCCTAAACCTTAAACCCTAAACCCTAAACCCTACACGTTCTCTTTCGGGGCAGAGCCTTCGACTTCGACCCGAAAGCCCGAG
The DNA here is from genome assembly GCA_905221635.1 of Symbiodinium sp. CCMP2456. Classification (NCBI taxonomy): domain Eukaryota; class Dinophyceae; order Suessiales; family Symbiodiniaceae; genus Symbiodinium; species Symbiodinium sp. CCMP2456. Next base: position 27,601 of record CAJNDV010034553.1, on the reverse strand, counting down.
ACCTCTCTAAGCCGGATCTGCCCCTTTGGCTGTCTCTCGGGGGGGAAAAAACAGAACCCTCGGGAAAGTGTTTAGGGTTTAGGGTTTAGGGTTTAGGGAAAGTGAACAGGAAAGGTGTATATACACACTATAACTCTTTATACTAAGGAGCCCCGAAACAGTATAGGCAATTATTAAGGCCCCTATATTAGGACATTTTCAGGTGGGTAGCTACCCTTATAGGAGCCTTAGAGAAGCCCTATATACCCTAAACCCCCACCTGTAGTTTCCTTTAATTAACCAAAGGGCTGAACCTGCCAAACCTGAAACTCTAAGGCGCCCACAGACCCTACCCTTAACCCTGAAAGCGTAAAGCTCCAAACCCCGAAGCCTTTTGAGTCCTAAGCCTCTAAAGCTAAGAACCTCAAGCCCAGAGCCCCCCAAGTCCAACGGGAGGACTTTGCGCCATAGCCCCAAATCCTCTTGTTGGAGCTTCTCCCGAGACCTAAAAAGCCTAAACCCCCCCAAAACCAATCTCTCCACAAACCGCGAACGGCGACCCCAAAAAACCTGCAAAGCAAGACTTGAACACACCCACGAAAACCCGCGGAAAAAACAAAAACCTAAACCCTAAACTCACTTCTCCCCTCAAAAACAAATAAACAGTCTAAACCCAGGGCCTTTCACGCGCTCCAAGCGCTCGGCCGCTGTGGGATTCAAGAGCTCCGCCTCGCCGGAGGTGGCGTCAAAGGAGAGCCTCGGAAAGACAGCCGGAAGAGGAGTCTTAAGGGTTTAGGGTTTAGGG
>CAJNDV010034553.1:0-26715 GCA_905221635.1 Symbiodinium sp. CCMP2456 | reverse complement strand
GGGGTTTAGGGTTTACGGTTTGAGGCGTTTAGAGGTTTCGACCTCCTACTTCCGCATGGAAATGCCCGCATGGCAGGGCTGGATAGTCGGCACAAGCCCTCACACTTTCGGTGAGGATGCAGATCTTGGGTTTAGAGGTTTAGGGCTTAGGTTCTTTAAAGGCGGAGATTGTTTCTTCTGTTTGCTTTCTGGCGGGGTGGGGGTAAGCGACGGAAGGCTTTAAACAATGCCTTTCAACAGTTGCTTCGGTTTGGAAGGCCTTTCAGGGTTGTTGGGTTGTTTTGTCACACGGTTATATCAGATTCTACGAAAACGGAGAGAAAAGCTGCAGGGTTGAGGGCGTTCGAGGTGATGATGGAGTTTAGGTCATAAAATGCACGGGCTTGAGTGTTCTACGACACTGGAGCAGTTTAGAGGGTTTTGGGGTTGTGTTCATGTGCTGTGTAGGGCTGTGTTGGGTCTTGCGGTTTAGAATCTGCTGGCATCTGAGCACTTTAGGGTTGTAGCATCTGAGAGTGAGGACTCAGGGTTTACTCTGAGGATCTAGGATTTAGGGTTGAGAGCTTAGTGCTTCAGGGTTAGAACGCTTTGGGGTTCGAGGTTTTCGGATCTGGGTCACTGAGCTAAGGGTTCAGGATGCAACAGAAACTTAAGTGTCTGCCTTGTCATTTTCATGATTCAAGATTTAGACTGAACCTCGGGGTTGCAAGGCAGATCTTAACATCTCCAACATTAAACCGGCCATTCGATAAGCAGAGTTCTTAAGAAGCCAGGCACCACCTCTTGACGTAGTTTGCTTGTTGTCAACTTCATGGTTCAACCTTTAAAGCTTTAGGCCCTTCTCTCAGAAGATGTGTCGCCGCCCCGGGTGTAAGGACTACTGCAGGCATGGGAAGGCTAGAATGGGCTTGCGAGCGCAGGTTGGGTTCGAATGCAGAAAAACCCCCCTCCAAAAAAAAGAATCCGGAAACTCAATTACAACACCCCCTGAACTTCGATAAACGAACTCTAGAAAATCCCATCCCTGGTTCCACAGACTCCCTGAGCTGTAAAGAGTCAGTTATCGTTATCTGGTTGCTCCAAAGGGAGGCCGAGACCGAGCCCATAGAAACTGTCCTGTGACTGCTGCGGCAGTACTGTACCACCATATTTCTGCTACCGCACTGCGGCTACCGACCCCCTTCTCAATATAGAGGGCCGGGCCGGCCGGTGCTTGATAAGAAGAACTCAACTTATAATGCTCTTCTCCGCATTACAGACGGCTTCCAGCTCAAGAAACGATGCTATTCTACGCGGGCTCCTCCGCCGAACATTTCCTCCTGAACCTCCTGACCTTCTTCGAAAGCAAACAAGGACCTTCCCCAACGCCAAGCAGCAAGTCACTGGGGATCTGATACCTGGCACGTCTCGAGTCTAGATTTTAAAATTAGGATGATGAGGCATTCGTGTGTCTGCCTTGTTGCCATTGTGGGGAACGGTCGAAACTGTCCCTTGTCTTCCTGCCCTTCTTGCAGCACTTCTCTCTGCCGACGTCTACTACAGTTCTCTCCACGAAAACTCCAAACAATCAGGCGGATGTCATCTTTTCTGCGGGAATATTCTAGAACTGGCTCAGCTCACAGTTACCTCAAACCTCTGTTCAGCGCAAACCCGTACTCATCAGCCAAATGGTGGGCGGGCTGTCCTAGATGATAATGCCTCGGGTGCTCCTGCATATTAATGCCGTATACTCATGGGGGGACGGAAGCACAAAAAAAGGGAACCTCAGGGCTCTAAACGCAGAAATCACGGAGTTCCTGAAGGGATAGACGGCTTGTGACTTGCAGTAGTGTTAGCTGCCGATTCCTTGGGATCGTCTGGCCCGTGCACTGATAGGTGGATGCCTCTATTGCGGAATATTGCACATCTGCCGCTGCTGCCCCTGGTGTGTCGCTACTTGGCAGCTCCGGCTTCCTGCTGCGAGCAGATCTCCGCCGAGTTGCTTGATGAAAAGCTGCATCAAATCCTTAGGGGCTGAGTACCCTAGCCTAAAACAGGTTAACCTTTTGAATTATAGTAGGATTATAAGAGCCCCACCTAAACTCTAAACCCTAAACCCTAAACCCGAAAGGTAAAAGGTTACCTACTCATCCCACTAAGAGTCTTGTGTGAGCTTGATCTCCTTCGTCAGGCTGTCGTCCGCCAGGTTCAGCACGCGCTCCAGCTGCGGCTTGATCTGCACCTCTCTTCTTCAACAACCAGGCCCAAAATAGTTTAGGGTTTAGGGTTTAGGGCTTAGGGTTTAGGGTTTAGGGTTTATTTAGGCCTAATATATAGCCTGCAGCAAAAAGGCCTAATATATAAAGCCAAAAAGGTTTAAAGTTCTCCCATTGGCGGTCTAAGGCACCACCAGCACGCCGAACAGTGTCGACTCCAGCTGCATCGCGCGGAAGGCTTTCGCGAAGGCTTGCTGCTCTGGTGAGAGAGACCTGAACGTCTCCCTTCATACTCAAGCCTGGAACCCAAAAACACTCCACTGTGAGCCCTGAGACATAAACACAGATATACCTTTATCCTTTTTGCATCAGGACTTGTGCAATGAAGCCCGAAACCCTAATTTTCGAAGCCTGTGACACGAGCGATTTGAGTAACTATCACAACAGTGCGAGCTGACGTCATGAGGTAATTTCGAAGCCAACTCCAAATACATCGAAATCTGACACCTTGAACCAAGCCCTGATAAGTTGCTTTCCGAGGATCTCGATGGCATCTTTGAACTCCTTTGGGGATGGGATCGTCGACAGATTCAAAGGTATGGTCAGCTCATCCTTGTTCTGGATGATGGCTGCATACTTCGGGTCGAAGCTGGTTGCAGACGAAACTCGTCCGATCCTGAGATGTGGCAGCAAGCCACTTGAGTATTCGGATCATCTCGGGCTCTGCATCCGCCCTCCTCGGAGCCTCGGCCTTTGTCTCTCAAAGAGCCCAAACCTGGAACACAACCAACTTCAAGTCAAAACCAACCGGGTTTAGGGTTAAGGGTTTAGGGCCTAGTTTAGGGTTTAGGGTAACCCCCGCCCACAAACAACACCTGGCCTGCTGCCTACAAGCATGGACCCGCGTGTCCTGACGCCTAAAACCTTGATCCTCTGAAGCTGGGGACATCCAAGTGGCAGAACTAGCATTGAGCTGAACTGCCTGGCCTCAGGGAACTTCCGGTGCTATAGCAGTCCAGCACATCAGAGAAATCCTATTCCCAGAAGAACGTGCCCTCAAGAGCCATATGAGTGCGTCTGATACTAAGACTGACACAAACACTCCTTACCAAATTTTTCGCCTTCGACGAGCCCAAATTACCCGAAGCTTCCTACCGCGGTCCTTCGGTTCCCAAAGAGGAATACCCCTTGAAATCCAGGAACTCAAGGTTTAGGGTTTAGGGTTTAGGGTTTAGGGTTTAGGGTTTAGGGTTTAGGGTTTAGGTTAGAACTGTTCTGGTTACTATGCTTGTTATGATGATGGCTCGTGATGGTGATGATTATCATTCTAATATATGGGGGGTTTCCGAAAATAGGGGACCCTAATATAGCACCCTAAATAGTAGGATCCTTATTATAAGGACCCCTAAATTAAGGTACCCCCTATTTTTGGAAACTCCCATATTTGTTCTTTCGTAGATTCCGCAGTTGATGGGTATCGGGTAGTTCCTAAACCCTAAACCCTAAACCCTAAACCCTAAACCCTAAACCCTAAACCCTAAACCCAAAACCCTGAACCCAAAACCCCTAAACCCTAAACCCTAAACCCCTAAACGTTCGGGCCAAGGCTACCGGGCGACTCCCTCAGGTCTCCAGGTTCGAGGTCCGTGCTCCCCATGCTGCTTAAGGTGTGCTTTCCCTCCTCAAGGTGGGTTTAGGGTTTGGGGTTTAGGGTTTAGGGTTTAGGGTTTTAGGGTTGCTGCTTAAGGTGTGTAGGGTTGAAGGTTTGAAGGTGCAGAAGGTTTGGGGGAGAAGGGTGCAGGGTTTCGGGGCCCGGCATCCTATTCACACCGCTGTGCTTCTGGAATTTCGGTTGTGGAGTTCCGGGCTTTGGGGCGTGCGCCTTTCATTTTGGGGTTTAAAGGCCACGGTCAGTCATGCAAGGCCAATAACAATCAGAGTAAGGTTCCGGGGCTCATTATTATGGTAACAGTATGCCCTACTAAACATCCCTTAACCCTGAGCCCTAAACTATAGCGGGACCCTAACTACTAAAGGGTACTTTATAGGAACCCCCCTTAGGGGATCTATTTTTTAGATCCTTTTGGGGGTGTGGGTAGGGGTTAGACATTGTCACTGCTAATCTTGACGATCACCTCTTTAGCACCAAGCGACGCGTGCCACCAACGACAGCTCGCAGCCCGACTGTCCCGAGAACCTCGCGGTAGCTAAAGGGGCGGATTGGGTTAGTAGGGTTTGGGCTTTAGGGTTTAGGGTTTAGGGTTTAGAGCTTAGGGCTTTTTGACACCTTTTTCCGACTGCATGACCATCCATACTGGCGGAGAGCCCGGTCTAGGGTTTAGGGTAGAGTCAGAGGTGAGGACGTTCCACTAATAGGACTAAGGCATTCACAGGTCGTACAGGGCTGTCAAAAGCAGCTAAGGCTTTAGACTATGACTATGGGCTTGTTCTGGTGCCTCCGCATACTGCGGTTTGGGGTGTGTGGGTACGCGATCAGGTCATCGAACGGAAATGGAGTAGACACCCTGACTGCTGGGAGTATACAGGCCACCCCGAGCAAAAGCAATAATACCTTTGTGGATTAGGGTTTAGGGTTTAGGGTTTAGGGTTTAGGGTTTAGGGTTTAGGGTTTAGGGTTTAGGGTTTAGGTTTTGGTTAGGGGGCATTGGGCTCTCTAGGCCTTACCCATAGGCCCCATAGAGTTCCTAGGATTCTAAATATTAGCCCCAAAAAGGAACTACTATGGACCCTATGGGTAGACCAAACCGGAAAATTCAAAACCCTCAGGCCCACGAGCCCAAACCCTAAAACCCTCTTGCCCCAAAGCTGTAGAGCCGTAAACCTTCAAGCCGCAACTAAAACCTTAAAACTCTGCAGTGCTACAGCTCCCAAGACCCCTCTTTTTCAGCAGGGGCTGCATCGCACCTGGAGCCCGTAACCCGAAAACCTTTACTTTGCATCCCGGCCTCCTTGCTGCCGAGAACTAGCTGCGACCTAGGCCCTTTTTGAACCTCCTAAACCCTAGGGCCCTGGGGCCCCCAAGCCCGAGAACCCTAAGGCCGAAGCCCTAATGCCCTCAGAGCCGGAGAACTGGTGCGAGAGCCAGGCGTGGAGGTGCCGCTCCCCAGCGAAAGTCACGTTTGTCGACGCGTTGAGCCTCAGCTCATCAGCATTATCACTATCGCCCCCTTCCCGATGATGGGAGTTTCCAGGATTTTGGGCCCTGACCTCCAAGACTCAAACGGGATGACAGTTGCAACACCCTGCAATGTTGGACCATGACCTGCATTGGCCTCTACTCTCCACCTTTTGGTTTGAAAGCGTTCCATCTGGTGCATCCATTCTTCATCCGTCACCACTACCCAAACGAAGACGAAGATCCTTGTAATATCAAAACAGCCAAAAACACCCCAACTGCCAAGAGGCGGAAAAGTCATGGGAGCCGACTCGGCAGTGCTAGCCACCATGGTCACGATGGGACTGTTGATGTTGGAGTCGCCACCCGGCCCCACTACCGCTTCTTCCTGGGCTCTAGCTGCGGCTTGCAGGTGGCCCGCGCATACAGGAGGCTTCAAAAAAGTGGTTCGGGCTCGGTGCTCACACTCGGCCAAGGTTGAGGATTTAGGATTGGTACTCGAATAAACTTTCATTGGGTAGCAATGCCAAGAATTCAAGTTCTTGTACGACACGTGACCAGCTACTGCTCCTCTGAACCAGCGGGAAACGCGTAAATAATTATGTGTTTTGCTCGTTGTGGTCGTTGGGTTGCTTGACACATGAGGTTCTCCCGTTCTCCCGACGATACTCCCATAATCTCCTGCATCACCTATGGATCATAGTGAGCTTGCAACGGCCGCTTGCGCAGAATCCTCATCTTGCATAAGTGGCTCGATGCTCACGGTTCCCTCCGGGCTGTGCGTATCAGAACGGCGAACGGAGAAGCAGAGAGGCTTCGGCAGGAATGCCTGCGCATGGCAGTCATAAGCATTTCGTGTTCCGTGAGCTCCGGATTAATTGCTGAAATTCTTCTGCTTCTTACAGTGGGCATTAAGCCGTAGACATATGGCGAAACGACTCAGCCTGAAGCTCTATTCTGGCTTAAAATGCTTTAAGCCAAGTTTTAAGGCATACTGCCGAAGGCACACGACAGCAAAGTGGGTTCACAGCAACCCAGATGCAACACGCAATTCGCACAGCCGGGAACTTAAGTCTTACGAGGTTTACGATATTTTTGTAGCTGAACTATTTGTTTTTTGGAGAGGGGATGAGTATTGACCTTTGGGTTCAGAGTTGGGTCAGAGTTTTGGCTTTGGGGAGGCGGGGCCTAAAGGTCTAGGCTATCTTGCACAGAAAGCGGCCGAGGCCCTCGAGCTACCTGGCGCAACAACCCTGTTCGAGACAATTCAAAAACAAGAATGCATCCTGTCCACTGTCGTGGGAACAGTAACCAGGCGGAAGTGTGTATGTGTGTGTGTGTGTCAATCCTTTGGAGAGCGTTTCGTTCTTCTCATACAGGTTTTCCCAATGCTACACCTCTACACCAAGCACACTCCTTGAGACCAGTTCCGGGCTGCCACCGCCACTCGCCCTAGACTGGCTTGAAGCACGGAAACACAGCCGATAGAACGGCTAGGACCTAGAAGCTCTATGCCCTGTCCCTAAACCCTAAACCCTAAACCCTAAACCCTAAACCCTGAGCCCCAGATCTCCCGACGTAGAAAACGCAAGAAAGACGGGCCCTGCCTCGTGGAAGAGCTTGCGATAATGAAACCTGCCGGGGGTGGGGAGATGCTCAGAATCTGCCCAGAGAGCCCCAAAAGTTGCGTCTTCATAAGGCTTCGGGGCTTAGGGCTCGTGGAGCTCACGGGGTTTATGTTTGTGTGGTTTAAAGACAGAGGTTTCTGAATTTGAAGGCCGAGTCTGTGGACGGCAACTTTTCAGGCTGAGCGCAACGAATACCAATCCTTCACCGACCGCCACATTCCAAAAGACGCCCTTTTTGCTAAACCCTAAACCCTAAACTCGCGCAGCTGCAAACACAAAGTTCTCTCGCCCAAAGGTTGCAAGAAACCGCGGGTTTCGATTGGAACACAGAGCTCGACCTGCACCCCCAAATCTAAACGCCGGCAAGCTGCAGATCACCTTCCTTCCCTGTCTCATTTCTTCAAGACCCTAAACCCTAAACACTAAACCCTAAACCCCTTACTTCGATCTGACGGACGGTTTTCTGCAGCTGCAAGGCTCTAGAAAAAGCTGGCCCCCTATACCTTAATTAAGGAATAGACCTTAAATTATAGAGGCCTTCATTCTATACTTTAGGGTCTATTCCTAAATTAAGGGTTTCATGGGGATTTGTCAGGGGACTGGACTTTAGAATCTTGTTTGTTCAAACGAAAGTCCAAGGTTCTGGGCTTGAGATGGTTTGAGGGCATCAGTGAACTCCACCATCCGGCCTCATATATGCTGCAAAGTCTGCCGGAGAAACTTCCTTGCCGATGGCGGCAGCTAACTGCTTGCGGAGCATGTCCTCTGGTGGGGTTTAGGATTTTTGGGAATGGGCGATTGATGCGGGGCTTCCATGACTCTGCACACCCTCATAATAAGGCTTTACAGCCTCTTCTTCTTACAATGCCTTGTTTGAAAAATCTTCGGAGGGTGATGGTAAAGCTTAAGGTCCGTTGGGGAGGCCGGTCGTCGCTCCGGTGTTTAGGGTTTGGGTCGTGGTGATGAGATGTCTACACCCCCACCCCACCCCCCCCCCCGCCCCAAACTGATGTGGAGCCCGAAGAAGGGATTCCTTACCCCGTGTTGGTGTTGGGGAGTTGGGAGGGCAGCTGACAAATGAACTTGGCGCAAACGTGTGGATCTCACACGCCGCCACAAATCAGAAGAACAAGCCTCCGGCCTAAACCCAAACCAAAGCAACAGAAGACCCCCAATCTGAGACCGTGCTCTGAGCATGCTACGCACAGAGGGTGCTAATCCTGTCGAGCTCCATGCCGCCCATTCCTCGCCAGCTTTTTGCGCTCTTCCGTATCGGGCTGCAATGGACATAGAGGCCCTCAATCCCGAGTCCCTTCAAATCCTACAGCTTCAGAGGTCCTCTACGTAGCCGACTGCATCGGCCCAGCTGGAACACACTCGGGCGACATGCTGCAAGGCGACGACCGCAAAGGCCTCCATCTTCGGGAACTTTTGGGGTTCGGCACCCCCACAATAGGATTCGGATCAGGGTTGAGGGCTCTGGGTTCACTACAGCCCTTGGTTAAGCTCGGATACTGTGCAATGCTCCAAGCCCGTCATGGCTCTTAGAGTGCATACACATATGTTTGTATGTGTATATATATATATATATATATGTATGTATGTATGCATGTCTCTTTGCCCCCAAACCCTAAACACAAGGATACCCCTCCACCGTTGAAATCTGCAATCTCCCAGCTAACTCTGGGCCTCGAAGCTCAACTTCCAGGGCTCCAGGGCTACTCGGCTCTATGACTCTATGAGGTCTATCTATATGACGATCTATGTGATATTTTTCGGTTTAGGGCTTTAGGGTTCAGCGCTTTAAGGCTTTAGTAGGGTATTTGGCTTCGGATTTAGAGGGACCATAAAAGTTGCCACTGGCGCAGGCCTCTGTCCTCGTGGCAAGGCCATCTTCCGGGAAGGCCTCTGCAAGATCGGCCTGCCTCGGCTTGCACAGGACTCCGAGTGTTCAAGGTTTCATTATGTAAAGCCAGGCAGCTTCCCTTTCAGAGTCCGCACTTCTTCCTGAAGCAGCCGGTTAGAGTCCTGGCAACATCTCACCGATGGCATCCATCGCAAAGGCGAGGCGGGTGGTTCACAGTTTACCGTGCATCCAGTACTCTCTTCTGAATCAAATCTACTGCTTGTCCGGGTGGTTGGCATGTACTGCGAAATGAGATGCAAGCACTCCAAACCTTAGAACATTGAAACCCAACTGCCAGTGTGACTGGGTTCAAAGCCCCAAAGAAAGGTCCTGGACAGTCATCTGCACGTTGCTTTGGGCCTCCTCATGGACTGACTCCACAAGGACCAGGGCCTGCGTGAAGGAACGGGGTGCGGGGCATTTAGGCTTTCGTACATGCTTACACCCGAAGCCCAAAAGCACCCTTGGGGGGGCGGCGGTAGGGGTAGTTAGGGTGTTGGGCTCTATACGCTCCCTAAACCTCAAAACCCAAAAAACACACACACATGTAGATTCCGGTCGAGGCCGGTTGTCAGTCGTCTTCTGAAGTCCATCTTTCTCAGTTATTTTCTCTTTTCTCTGTCTCTATACGGTCCCTAAACCTCAAAACCCCAAAACCACACACACACACACACACACACACACACGCAACGAACAAACCCAGAAACCCTGAATCCAGGGCCTCCCCGGCAGGACCTAGATCCTCGATCGCCGCCTGCGAGCTCCTTGGCCCCAGGAAGTGCGGCTTCAGCTTTCGAGTACTATGGGCTTAGGACTCAGGGGAGTCCTTAAAGGAGCCTCTCAGGGAATCCCATAGATCCCTGAAGGGAGCCCTTAAGGGAACCTCTGTAGATCCCATACAGGAGCCCTTAAAGGTTTAGGATGGTTAAAAGGAGTCGAGGACTTGAAAAGTTTTATCAGGGGGGGGGGGTCGGCCTCTATGGCTCTGGGAGTTTAGCTTTGGCTTTAGAGGTTGAGGGCCCTGGGATGGTCTCGCGGTTCGAAAGGTTAGGGTTTTTTTAGAGTATATGGTATATTAGACGATAAGTATTAAGCAGGAACCCCCCGAAATAGTAAACAGGTTTAAGGGTTTGGGGGTCCAGGGATATCTAGCGTCGCGGATTACGTACAGCTGTGAGTTGAAGAGCTAAGTCCGGAGTTTGTTGAAGTTTAGGGTGGTTTTGCGGTCTTGTGAGTTCAGGGTTGGGGGGTGCACCGTAGAGATACCCAAAGGCCTCAACCCAAATCCCTGCAGGGTATCAAAGCTCCCGACGGCAAACCTGCCTTTCTACGCAGCACGGCACAAGTGTTAGGGCGTCATTGTCAGAGGTTTGGGGGTTTTAGGGCCCCCTGCACCTTGGGGCTTTCTGGTGCTTTTGTTTTTTCTGGGGGTCTAGCCTTCAAGGTTGCAGGGCTCGTGGGGCTTCGGTTGTCGGTGCAGAGGGTTTTAGGGCTTGGGACGTGTGCTTAGCCTTGGCGGCGGAAGGCTCACGGATGAACGTTCAAGAGTTACGGCTTCGGAGTTCGACACTCCCAGCCGGTTCAGAGAATCAGGGTGTCGGCCGATTAGGGTTTCGGGTTTTGTGGTTTAGGCACGGGATAAAGATTCTCGGATGCAGGGCGAGGCTAAATCGCCGCGTGTTGGGTTTGCGGACCTTCCCTTTGAATGTAAACGCCGGTTGAAAACAACAAAAGCAAAACTTCCTCATACGGGCCCTGAGCATAGGATTCCGGTGATAATCCGGGGGTATAACTCCTACAAAGAGAATGAGCGTGGGCGCCGTTAGCCAGCATGTTGCAGCATAAGCATACGGTCCCTGAGAAGGGATTGAAGGAACCCATAGATCAAGGATCGCTATTTCCGAAACACTACCCTAAAAAACCTGCAGGGTAGAGTTGAAAGGCTTGGGGAGGTTGAATGAAGCAAACATCCCTGAACCCTGCAACAAGTTCCCGAAGCCTCTGAAGTTGCAGCGAATATGAGGCGCCTTAACCATCAGATAGCGGGATATTCTCACAACTAAGACTTCTACAGTAAGCCCTCGATCTGTGTCCATATTCAGCCATGCGTCTGAACCATGACAGGCAGTACAGGGCTGAAGACACTGTCATCTCCTGCCGCTGCAAAGTCTGCAGTATTCGGGGTCTCGACAACAAAACATCCAAAGCCAAATCCTTGAACCACAAAGCTCCGGGGTTTAGGGCCTTTAGGGTTTAAGGTTAGTTCCATTTGATAACCCCAAAGCAAACCACGCCCAATATCTACGTGTGTAGTTTTCTAGATTAGGATCCCTTTTAGGGGTCCTTTTTGTAAGGGTGCCGTACTATATTGTGGACCTAACCTTAAACCCAACCTTCATCAACTAACTAAGCAGCGCCGTTAAGGCAAGAGGTTCTTAAGATTGAAGGTCAGGACACTCAGAGTCCTAATAAGATGAACTGTAAAATGCTTTATGGGGCTCACGGCTGCAGAGCTTCAAGATGTAAAGGCCCTAGAGAAAGCTGTAGCGACCCAGGGCTTTCTACATGCCACCAACCCCATACCTCCTTAGGGGTTTTGGGTTTAGGGTTTAGGGTTTAGGGTTTAGGGTTTAGGGTTTAGGGTTTAGGGTTCAGCCCCTACGATGCCCTACAACCGGTCCCAACATCTCTTGAACACCACGCGCCGCCAGTTTTCTATTCATGTAGAAACCAAGAACCCTTGCAAAACACCTCGTGACGTCCACCACGAAGCGCCAGCCCTAGACCCGATCAAAAACCCTGCGCCTCTGAACCCCCACAGCACTCCCATCCTCCTGAAAGTAGATTGAATGCATTGAACCCGAAGCACCCTACATTTTGCCCTAACTATACCCTTGAATACCTCCAAACTCCACACCGCAAGAACAACCTCGAGACCGTAGGGGACGAACCTCGGAGGGCTGCGAGGTCCAGGGACTTCTTGGCGGCAGTTTGTATCTGGAAAAGCCCAGAGAGATAGCCTTCGTAGCAACAGGGTTGGGTTTTCTCTGTCTTTTTGCCTCTCTCTCATTTGTTTGGCGGTGCGAGGGTTGGTTGGCACAAATTGTAGCAGGGGGTTGGCCGGCTTAAGTCGGCGGGCTTTAATAGGGTACGTTTCGGCAATTCCTCCTTTCCTGCGCCCCACCCTGCCCCCCTGCCCCGTCCCAGCCCACGCACAAATCTACACAAACCGAAGTCCTACGTTCCTGCGGGCCCTGCTGGCTGCAGATCTTGCAATCCTCAAGGAACCCCAGACCCCAAATTCTGACAGGGCAACGAACTCAACCTACACAAGTACGCTCTAGTACACACTCGCTCTTGCAATCATAAGGTTTTGGATGCCGGATAATGAGACCTTAACTAAAACCTAAACTCTGCGAGAGGGAGAGAGAGCTTCGATACAGGTTTAGCCAATGCGTTATAGGTCCCTAGCCCGCTACCATTGAAGTCCCCTAATCGCCCCTACTACTTGTACTCTAGTCTTGGCCCTTTGAAACTCACCGTCGGGTGCATTCCGGGCCGGTTGCCCTCCGAGACTTAAGCTTCGTATGATGGTTAGGGGAGGGCTTACTAATCAAAGCAGGCGAGTATGAGAAAGTATGCTTCCGAGCCACTGGATGCCTGCTTGGCGAAAACGGCAACGCGCTCGCAGTGGTGGTATGCCTCGATCCAAGCCCTATAAGCCCTATGCCTCGATTCAAGTCAGGGCTCACTCTCGGCATCGAATCGGACAAGCCGCTGGCATCCACACAGTTACAGAAACCCTCCTGTGCCGAGAGTTTATGCCAAGGTCCCTCAAGCCGGAGCCCGTGGCTTAGGAACCCAAACCCATACAATGAACCTGTACCCCCTCCTTTCGTTCCCAAACGTCTCTCTGTTTGTCATAGTACGGCAAGCCGGGCGAATTAAGGCAGAAACAACCAACAAGTATCTATCCAGATACAGCACGGGACTGCCGGATTGGGATGGTCCATGGCTCCTGATCCTTGCTACAGTAGTTGTGCCGCCTTACAAGCCAAGGACACCAAGATCTTACAAACACAGGCTTCGGCACCGCAGTTTCTAGTGTCTTTTAGCCCTGGATGGAACTCCCCAAATCTAGGCTGCGTTTGTCTACACCGCTCCGAATTTTCAACCCTGCCCTACACCTGCTCAGATCAGCCCTTGCAGCCGACAATTCCACAGCCCCTCAACTCAGCCCCAAACCGGAAACTGGCCATGTGCCTCGCTGCAGCGAGATAGGCTGTGATGTAAGCTGACTGCGAATTACTGCTGATTGCTCCACAACGAATTTCAGAAAAAGCTTGACATCAAATCCTAGACCCGAAACTCCCATGTTTTGTCCTAAACTTTCCAAAGCAAACCTCGATCCGAGACTTCCGAAATTCGAACTCCCACCCCTATCGTTTTCGGGTCTAAGGCTTTATTAAGGTTTAGAAAGCCGCGATGCCTGCTGGACATCTTCGTTGCGTCTCGGAGTTTTGCAGTCTTTGGCAAGCCGGTTCACAGTGAAACCAGGCGCAACCTGGGCGAAGCACTCATTCCCTTATTCAGAATTTGCTTTGTTGCCTGTGCACCCATTCTGTTTGCTGGGCTTTTCCGCTTCGGAAATATCTGGTGCTGGCTCGGCGGCACAGTGATCAAAGGAGCATGAATCGTACGGCTCTCTCTCCTCCAACTACACGACTGCCTAAACCCCAAACATCCTTATGTAAACCCAAGGCCATGAAACAATATCTATCTATCTATCGATCTATCTATCGATGTATCTATCGATCTATCTATCGATCTATCTATCGATCTATCGATCTATCTATCTATCTATCTATCTATCTATCTATCTATTTACCTATCTATCTATCTATCTATCTATCTATCCATATACAGGGATTTATATGGACCCTTTCCCTGTGATATGAGTTTCGGTCAAGAACTCAACAGCAAACCTAAACCCGGAATAACCAGTGCCTCTTAACACGGCCGAAAGCTGCAACGTCTAAGCATTTCGGCAAGCCAGGCGAGGTTTGAGTTGAAGGTTTCGGCTTGCGGCGTGAAGGGCAAAAGTTTCGGCTTTGCGGAGGGTCTACATTTCCATATACATGAACATATATGACATTGACCTGTATGCATTTTGATCTGCATACACTCGTGGCTGCCGGCCTTGTCGTTCTTCAAATTGCGGAAGAGCCAATTCGCATTCCTGATTTCGTGAACGTGCAATGATGGGCAGGCGCAATGTGCCAATATGCGCAAGCGACACAACACATGTTGAGTGCACCACGTGACACGACCTTGCCAGCCGCTGTGCAAACGACACAGTTTGCCAAGGCTCACCTGCAATTTGACCGCGGGCTTCTTCACCTCAAGAAAAACTCAATCTGCACAACACATCGCGAGAACATGCATGCGCAACTGCTCACTTGCACCCCGGAAATCCCTTCGAAGCCTCCGGTCGCGGTGACTGCTTCGCCGATGTTATCAACTCTGCTTGTCCTGCGACTATATGACATAGTCACGGCCACTTGGAGATGCATTCACATACATCCCTATTCAAGGCACAACATGGCCGACTCGCGAGGAAACTTCTGATGTGCAAAACACTCCTGTGCGCGTCATCAAGCACAGCCTGTCATCCGCAGTTTCGCCGACTCCTCTGATTGCTAGAAGCTCCTTAGCTGTCTTCCAACACCTGTTGATCTTGCTGCCCTGTTGGAGTCGACAGCCGGTTCAAGGCGGCGCGCCCCCAAGTGCGATCCAGTCACATACTTGGCTTCAAACTTCCAGAAGTACTCTGTTATCTTCGTAACCACCTGACACAATCGGGCCTTGCACCTGCAACTGTTGGTTCAGGGTTTGGTTCAATTTAGCTTTGAAGCTTCCCATCAGTCATGTGCTGAATAACATCTGTGCATGACCCCATCCCGCCACCTTGCTGGTGAAGGCCGCCTGGAGAGCACCGCGGACAGAAACCTCTTCGACATGCCTTAGCAGCTGACTTCGCAGTATGTCGTCATGATATACAAAGGCCTCAACACGCCTCGCCATTCCTTACGCCGAGTTTGCCAAGCCCACGCCCTGAACAATGGTCGGCAGGGTCGACGTGGTGCAATCATGAACATGTTGGCACAGAAGGGCGAAATGCTTGCATACGAAGTGGTGTTGCTGATGCTGCAATCTGTTCCACGCCCACGCAGCCTCCATGCAACAGCCCACGCCCCCCACTGCGTGACACGAGCATGACAGGACTTCCTAGCCTGCAGTTTGTGAACAGAGGTGCAATAGCACTGGCGTGTAACGCCGGAGGACGCCATTCATCCCTCCCCGCTTTAAGCGACGCGGGACCGTGCCACAATGCTGTTGTCCGATTTCACAAATCAACACAATCAACATGTCTACACCGCAGTCGCTGCTACGGTTGCAGCTTACTGCCGCCTTCTTGGTAGCATCTGCAAGAGACACTGCATGTTCAATGAGCGGACCTTGTCGGATCTTCTTCTTCTCGCGTTTCCTCCCGCAGGTAGTTACATGCCTCCTCGGCGATGAATTGGAACGACACCTGTGCGCCGGTAGCTCAGCAATCCGAGATGGGCCCAAGCCCACAAAATTACACAGACACCAAGACTTGCCCATTGTGAAAACACTACGGAGCTAAAACGATTGGAATCGTGGAACCACGGCTTTCGTGGTGGTCTCGGATTCAAGTTTGGTATCAGCCGGTATCAAACCCTTGTTGCAGCAAGGTCCGACCACATGTGGTTTTAGCAATCCTGCAGCTGTTCATGCCAAGGCGCGACTTTTTCTTTGGACCATTCTTGGAGCTTCTGCACGTGCTGCATGGTGAGGCCCAAAGCGCCAAGCGAGTTCAGTTGCGACGCAATTGCCGCATTGGTCACGCCCTGAAGCGCAACAAACACAATAGGCACCAAAAGGCGTGCTCATAATCCCGCATGGCACCTCGCCTCCACCAGCAAGTACTTGTCTTCATACCTGATTACACAACTCGGGCCTCCACCAAAACATCCCGCAAAACAACGGCACATCATGCACAGGCACACAAACAAAAACAAAAACAGTCAACGCGAAGCGCCAAACATCAGTCGAATGCATGCAAACACGGCCACATGCATGCAAATGGTACGACCTGGCCCACGATCTTGTTACATTGCGTTGGTTTTCCACAACCCTTTCAATGTTCGACCATGTTACTCAGAAACAAAAAAGAAAAAACCAACAGGAGAGGGGCAGGTGGCAGGACCAGCAGCTGCGCTTGCGGCAGTATGCAGGAGCAGGAACCGGGGCGCGGACAGGAGCAGGAGGAGCAGCAGCTGCAGCGGCACTTGTAGCAGGACCAGGAGCAGGGTCGACGGCAAAGGCAGGAGCAGCAGCAGCCGTAGCATCCGTAGCAACCGTGGCAGCCGCATCAGCTGTAGCTTTAGCGTAGCCGCCGTAGTCCGTGGCAGCGCTATGCAACGCTCATCAGTTCCCCCCTTCCCATGCACGTACGCAACGATTTGCACGAAACGCTATATACGCTATGACCTATGTCACACCAGGCCCTATTTTTTGCCCTAGTTTTCCATGAAACATGGCAAGAACATGGCAGTCCACACGTCGTGTTACTCATAAGCCGCGCTTTCTACGCCATGACGGGGTTAAGTTCAAACAATATCGGAATGTGTATCTTCTTAATAATATCAGCTAATGACGGGCCAAAGCCCATTCAACTGAACATGCTTGCAGGACGGATTACCCGGACCCATGCTTCAGGTTGTTCCCACGCAATTTGCTACCAGTGAGCAGAGCAGGACCTGTCCAAGGTCCGAAAATGTCCGAAATGCCCTACACACCCGAGGGTCTCATGTGCCAAAATCATCCATCAAACAATATCAAACAAACTATTCTGTAAAAGGCCTGTATTAGTCTCAGCCGCGTGTTTTTTGCTTCATGTTGATTCCGGACACAGGGCCCCTGAGGACAACACAAACGCGAGCTTCCTCAAAACAACATGAACTCAAGGCAACCAGGTGGCTGATGGTGAACGTCGCCAGCTGCTTGCGGATCTTTCGTTGCATCCAGTATGACTCGAACCCGTTCCAAAGCTGCTTGCAGTCGCTGTTCCACACGCCCTTCGGCAAACGATTCCATCTCGAGAACCTCATCAAATCACTCGTGCTGCGTTTCTAAACACGACATGCTTGTAATGCAAGAGTGGCAGGAGCGGCAGACGGTGCCAGGAGCTGTCGCGCACCCTCTTTATTGCAACTGAGCCAATGCTTGCAGCGTCACAGACAACAAGCACCCAAGCTTGGTGAGACTATTTGCGACGTGGCATGACGTGGCACCAGCGGGCGCAAGCACGCGAAGCAACCGAGTACACAGAGCGTGCGCCATGGGCTTGCGGAGCATGGCGCCACGCACGCCTCGCAACGCTCGACATGCTGGTGCCCAGGCGAACAGCATGAATTGCGGCTGATCCTGCCGACCTCGACCCCGAAACACTTGAATGTGCACGTATGTGCCAAGGGGCTCGCTACGACGCACACATGCGAAGAAGGCGAGGGCATTCATGGGGGCAACTGATTTTTTGGGTTTTCACCCCGCATGCCGCGGAGTGTAGCCAGGCGCAACCCAGAGCCGTGCTGGCGACGGCTTGCTGCACCGAACCCTAGACAAGGCATGAACAGGCTACACAAACGCCTCGACCACTCTGCGGTCGCTCAACTTGTTCGTATCTCTCATGTGGAGCTTGCCCCAGCAGACGGCGTGTAATCGCCAGACTTCTCGTCGTCCCTAGCCAAACTGGTGGGACCATGATTGTCACGATCTTATGGTTGCCAGCATTTGCCAGCCGATCAGTTCACGAACGAACGTCCAATCAACTTGCTGTGTAGTTGTCAGAAAGTCATTGAGCGGTTTGTCTTGAAACGGCTGTTGCCGCATGTTGATCCGCTGCTTGATGAAAGCCAGGGCTGAGGAGCAGGTCTACACCTTGCAAGAAACTCTGCGTTTGCGTGCCCGTCGCCGCACATTATGCGCTTTTGTTGATGTGGCTTGGCGAGATGCCGTTCTTTTGAAACTGGCCTTTGCTGGGGTCAGTGGTGGCTTACGGTCGGTCATTGCAGGACCTGATCGCCGATACCATTGCGCGAGTTTCTGTGAACGGCTGTTTGCCCTGGTGTTGCATTTGGTGATGGACCTAATGCGCCGCGTGTTACTTTACTGCTGTGTGCTGATGACTTCGTCATCCTTGCGGACAACCCGTCAGACTTGCAAAATGCTCTCACTTCCGTAGGGGTCTGGGCTTCGCAGTAGCGGTTCTCTTTTGGCATCGGCCCTGATAAAACGGCTGTTCTCGTTATGGGTTCGCGCACGAGGGAGAGCTTGTGCTCTGTGTGCGTCACTACTGTTTTTTTTTCCCTCTCGCACCGCCGAAGCTGCCGACAGAACACCCTGCCTACAGAGTCACAAGTGTAAAGTGGTCACTACTGTTACTTGGGAGTGGTGTTTCAAGCTTCCGGCAAGCGGCGGGAGCATGATCAACGAGGTATTGAAAGCAGCTTTAGGAAATTTCAGCAGAGCATAAGCTGCGCTGAAAACCGAGGTTTGTGCACCAACTTCCGCTCTGGCCTTTTCCGGGCATATGTGCTGCCTTCCCTCTTATGCGGCTCTCTATTCTTGGATGCGGCGTCGCTTTGCTTGCGGGATCAGAAAGCGCGGCCATTTGGGCGCCGTCTGCTCATGTGGCCTAAGGGCGCCCCAGTTGTTGCTGTCGTAGGTGAGTTGCGAGGGTGGCAGCGAGCCGCCGCCACGGCCTGACCTGACCCGGCTTCGTGCGCGATGGGCAGGCCCAGTGGGTTCACCCGCCGTAAGCGCATAAGGAACCCGCACCTCCAAAAATTCCGACTCCCAAGCACTTGTTTCCGAGTCCTGTTGCTCAGGCGGTTGCCGTAATTGCGGACGTGCTCGCGATGCGTTACAGGCGACAACTGCGCAACGTGCCCGACTGCCGATGTTCCCGGAAACGCCCAGTGCAACGTTGGAGAGGGCTGCAGCGGGCATTTGCGGCGAAGCAGTGGCACGAGCTTCATCCAGAGACTCAGACTTGAAACAACTGTCCACGCCGTCAGCAGTGAAAACAAAGCGCGTCGCACTTATGGCGAAGGCGCACCACGTGATGTACTTGCCGAGCGCAAACAGGATGCGGTTGATATAAGACCCTAAGGAAGGGACAGCAGCAATCTCGAGGCGGTATTGTGCCAAAGCTTCGCGCTGCAAAAAAGGTTGGACCACCGACCGCCTCCACTGCAATTGGGCCGCCCTTGCTCCCGGCATTACCCCATAATCAGCAGGCAGCAAATCGCCACAGGACTGTAACTGCCGTTGGACACCGTGAGCCCAGGATCCTGGAACATGCACAGCATAGCTGAACACCCGACATGCCACAGTATGACCATCGTCCGTGCCATCAGCAGTACTCAACCGTCCAAACAAACTGAGCTGCAGGCGCCGCACGTCAACCGACATGGGGGGCCGTAAGGCTGGTCCCACGTCGGCAACACGAGCCCGGCCTCTTGCAGCTGCGTCGCTGCCTTTGCCAATTCGACCAGGTTTCGGGCTGACCCTTGGACTGCTCACAGCGGCGGGCAACACTCGGAAGGTGTCTGCCCAGCTGTTGTTTGCATATAAAATTCGACGTATGCGTCTTTCCAAGGTGCACATCGATGTTAGCGTGGCGTTTGAGCTCCGTGCACAGGGTGACAAGAGCGGCACATGCGTCTCCTGGAGCGCATGACACATACATATCACCCATACAGGTCAGCACGTGGCCCGCATTCGGTGTGGACCGCCACAATGGTCGGGCGAACGCCCACCGCGAAGAGTCCCAGCATCACCGTGCACGTTGTGGGCACGTACAGTATGCCTCCGTTTCGCTTTTGCGACGCAAGCAGCCGCCCGAAACCCAGGCCGTTGAGTTGGGCGGCATGGAGGGGGAGATCGGAGCAATTTTCGTCGTCACGCAAAGTGCGCAACTGCGCGGCTGTGCATCCAGATGGCCCGGCGGCAGCTCCCCGCTGGGCCCCGCGTAGGTTGCCCAAGAATTTTTCGGCATCGATTGCCACAGGCCCGTTCTGTGCCATTCCGGAAGCGGCATTTGGCCGGTCTGTGGTGCATTGGTGCGATCAGGCGTCTTTCGTGCGGGCGGACAGGGTCTACGTTGAGATCCCACACTAAAGCATGCGTCGCAACGGTAGCGCTCGCCTCCCTGCATACCCTGGCGGCCGGCAAGCGGCAGGGTGATCTCCGAATGCATCATGTGGTTGGCAACACAGGCATCTCGCTGCAGTAGCGGGAGTGGCAAGCGGAGCCGATGCAACAGAAGAGCTCGGAACAGGAAGAGTCCAGGAAAAGCTCAGGCGAAATGGGCCGTGCAGTGAACACGCGGGCCATCACGGGCCAGGCACGGTCCTGCCTGTGAGTCGAAGAGGTCTTGGCCGAGCGGAAGCAACTCGTCTCCGTGAAATTGCATGAAGCATTTCGGGCCAGGACGGGGGTTCCAAGCCAACTGTGGACAAAGGATCGCAGGCAGTTTGAAGTGGTAGCAATGTTACTCTGTTGCTGTTTCAATGCTCTGGGCAAGTCGAAGGCGAAATGGCGGTCCCGCTTAAGTACGGCTGGGAGAGTGTTGGGCCAGGAGGGGCAAACAGCCGCTGCCACATGACGGACCGCACTGCGTGCGACGGCCCTGGCCACCGTGGTTGCCCACGAGGCGACTAACCCGGGTAAGCCCTCTGCGGCATCAGCGAACAGGAGTGAGTCAAGGCACCGTAACACTGCTGCATCATGACGAGTTGCGTACTCGTGCGTGCTGACAGGTGGGAGCGTGCGGAGAGCATTCGGCGGGCCATCGAAACCGATGCCAGCCTAGTTCGACATGGTTGTTTTGGACAGGTTCAGCCAGAGGCGGGTTTGAACCGCGAGGTGGCGCTCAAACCACCGGACGAGATCCAAGGCTTGCGGTGGCTGGGCAACAATGGTAACGTCATCCAAGTACGCGAGGACGTATTCACCTCGGTCGGGTCTTTCAGCCGCACCAGGTCTCCGCGCGAAGTGGTGGGCCTCGGCGTTGCAATTCCGTCAGCCTTCCAGGCACCGCGGAACCGAGCACGACGTTCGGGCGCTACACCCTGACCAGTGTAGAAGACGCATGTGGTCGAGGAGCCACAGGAAAAAACGACATGAAGGCGAAGGAGAACGCGGGTCCGCCCAGGCTGACAGCACGTTCACTCACATGGTCGCAAACGCCTGAACGTTCGACGCTCAACACAGCTTTTCCGTGGATGCGCGTCCAAGCTGCACCAACGCCTCCACGGTTGCCTTGGAACAGCGCTTGGGCTCATTGGCTAGCGGCTAGTTGCAACTCACCATCGCAACCATGGAGTTGTTGGGCGGGCATGCATGCCTCGTGTCTCCTGAGTGCATCCTGCATCCATGCCACCCGAAGGTTGGATAGTGTCACCATGCCGAGGCGGCACTTTCTCGCGCACGACGGTTGGCAATGAGGCGATCGGCCCAGAGTTGAACCGGGGCCAGGCGGCGGTTGCAAAGGCGCGGGTTGCCAGGGATTTGGGGCCTGGGCGGTCGCCATGACGGGCGGTGAGGGCGTTGGCTGCAGAAAGCTCACAGGGGGTCAGGGCCGCGGCGGAGCTTCGCTTCGAGGTCCAGGGCTGCGCCGGTCATGCGCGTGGTCTGCTGCGAGTTCGGCCAGGATTTGGTGCGGCGAAGCTTGCGGCTTCGGGCTGAACGTGATAGTGTCCACGCTGGGTGCACCTCGCGCGCGGCAAGTCTCGGCACGAGATCGTTCGCTTCCGCATCCGCGTCACGAGGCGGGCGATGCGTCGCTGTGGCGCCCGACCCTGGCCCCCGGCGCCTGCAGCAACGCCTGGGCTGCCGCTGTGCCGCTTCTGTTTTTTGTGGAGCCATGCGGCGCAAAGATGTAGCCATCGCGCACCATGCGAAGCGAGACTGCAATGGCAGCGGCGTGGCTCAGGCGCCGGGGAAGGGCTGCCCCCGTTTTTCGCTTTTACAACTCGGACTTGTCAGGCGAGGTCTGTCGGTCCAGAATTGCCTCCCCTCTTCAATGAAGGCGACGACGACGACGACGACGACGACGACGACGACCACGACCACGACCACGACCACGACCACGACCACGACCACGACCACGACCACCACGACGACCACGACGACCACGACGGCGGCGAAGAATTACGACTAGTGCTGCTCTACTGCCACCACTACCGTTACCACTTGTACCAGCGCTACTGTTGCTACCACAAGTAGTACTGTAGTACATCATGTCGCAGGAACATGAAAGTGAAAGATGCGGGCGACGTGTGCTCTGCTGGCACACACGGTAGGGGCGTAGCTGAGCCCTACGTCTGCTGAGGATTCGTGGGATGTTGAGAGGATGCCGGGCCCCTTATAGGATCCTTAAGGGGGGGTAGTTCAAGGGGGGAGGGTACTGGGGAACCCTGGGGAAGCTTAGGGAAGCTTAGGGAAGCTTCGGAAAGGTTAGGGAAGCTTAGGGAAGGTTAGGGAAGCTTAGGGAACTCTAAATTGCCTACCCCCCTTGGACCCCACTCCCTTAAGGATCCCATAACGGGCCTTACGGTTCAGTATTTTTGGGACTTTTGAAACAAAAATGGCCGGTCCTTCTGAGGTTCTTATCTAAAAAAGCGCGTTTCCGAGGCCTGCGGGAATCAGATTTTGCGGTTGGGGCCTATAGGGCTGCCTGAGGCTTCGAGCTGAAGGCCCTAACCCCACTTCCTGGAAGCCATGGGCAAAAGGTGCCCAAAAGGCGAGGGTTGCGTCCTTCCCCCCCCCAACATGCACAACACGTGCGAACACTCTTCAAGGAGCGTGTAATGCTTCCGCTGGAACCGCGAGGCTCTCAGCTTCCTCCTGCACAGAAAGCTGCTTTGTTGCCTTTTTCTGCACAGATCATCTGCATGTGAAAGAAACAAGCGTACAAAGCGATGGAGCTGAACAATGCCGCATTGTTCATCACTTGCGAAGAATCTTATCCATGGCCTTCCCCTGCACAAGTTCATCGATGAGCTTGTCCATGTACCGAAGCTCACGCACAGTCTTGTCCTCGATGGTCTCCACGCGTTCCCCGCCAACGCTGCCAGTGATGAGCCTTCGTTTTGGGTTGAGCTTTGCCTCTGCGAAGAATTCTTCGAGTTCCGTTCTGCGGGCTATGTGGCGACCAATATTCTCGAACGGGTACCCGGTAAGCCACGTGACGATCTGGCCGACCTCTTCCATAGTGTGGCCCGCCTCCTTCGCCAGGGCGACGTAGCGCGGAAAGATCCTGGCAAAAGGCTCTTTGTAGATTTTCGGTGCTTTCATCTTCTCCGTCTTGCTGGGCACAGCTCCTCCTCCTCCCCCGGCTCCCCCGGCTTCCTCCTTCTTGGTCTTCGCCTTCGCCTTGGCCTTCGCCTCGGCCGTCTTCGGCGTCTTGATCCCCGGCTTGGGCCGAGCCGCCGTCGCGGCGGCGGGCCGCTTCGCCATGGCAACAAAGGCGAGGAAAAGGAAGCCCTATTATAATTATAGTATAAGATAATTATAACTAATTATAGTATAATATAATTATATTTATGATATCATATACCCCCATACCCTTATTAAGGCCCCTATATTACTTGTGTCCTGAGTTGGTGGATGCTTCCTCGTCTTCGTCATACACGTACCGAGGTGCACCTGTCCGTAACCCTTGATGGGGCAGGTTCCCTGTGAGGGTCACGTGAAATACAATTGCAGAGAGCAAGACATTCGTAAGTCTGAGAGCCAATCGCGGGCGGTTCTCTAGGCAAGCTTGGAGCTTTTGGGTATGGACGAGATCGAAGAGAGGTCCACTTCTAAGCAGCCATGGGATCCTTGGCATAAGGACCTCTGACAAGGCACCCACAGTCCTCCTAAAACTTTCTACGGCTCTAACACTGGAAAAGCCCTCTTCTGCAAGTCTCAGCGGCCGCAGCAATGACCAGCATCACTATTACAATGATGGCTTCTAGTGCCCCATGCCGGTAACATTGCAAGTATCATCGTGTTATGAGCGACACGGCCAAAATCATCACAACATGTTGCAATATCAAATACATGTCGCATAGTGACGTGCTGTAGAGGGATCCTGAAGGACGTAAGCCCAGGGCCTGAGCCTGTAGAGGGCCTCCCCACACTATGCTGGTAATCTGTCGCCCATGTCATATCCGGGAATACCAGAACTGAATAGCCCGATGTACACATGAGCTCACATAATTGAGAAGCTCAACCCGAAAGGAGCTCTTTTTCTCGCAGATCGTTCATCCCTGAGTTGGCCTTTTGGTCGCAGCACTCTTGTCACTGTGACGGCCGTGGCGCCTATATTCGATAAGGGGGGGCCCGCCGCCTCCGTCATCTTTCTGGCAGAACCGTAAAAAGTTAAGAACCACCCTTAACTTAGGGCCTAGGGAAGCCACCAAGATGTCTCCGTTGAACTACCCGGCTCGCCTTTTCAGGATACTCGCAGGAGGCTCTTTCGTGGCTCGAGATAAAACCCCGTGCCCAACGAAGGCAGAATTCAGGCTTAGGGTTTTTTCCAGGGCATCTGGTTGAAGATTAGAGTGCCCAGGCTTTTCAGACAGCATCTTTCGGCCGAACTTCGAAGCACCAGAAGCCCTAACCAATACTCTTCGCCCGCAAAAGCAAAGCTCCAAAAACCGTCAGCTCAAAACCAGAGCATGTCCAACGGCTTGACTTCTGAACCTTCAGCATCCATCCGGGAGGTTTTGGCAGCAACTTAAGGCGCGTTAAGTAGCGAAGCTAGTAATTGGGTTTAGAGTTTAGGGTTTAGGGTTTAGGGTTTAGAGTTTAGGGTTTAGGTAAGTTTAGGTAGTAAATGTATGATAACGTGAAATAATAGATGGCTGGGCATGTCTGCAGGCAATGCGCTTCGACGAAGGGGCGGGTCGAAGAGACTTGCTCGGCACACAAAATGTGGTGAAACTTCCTTGCAGGGATTTGGGTGCTCACACAACAGCGCGTGCACCGGCATCCCAGAGAAGCCAAGGAGCCCAGTCAAACCCTGCCTGTGCTGCATGCAATGCCGGACTGCAGGGATGCGGCGTGAGTCGGTGGATCTGTTCAGGGCCTGGTGTTCCTGATAACCAAGGGCTTTTGATGTTCGGGGATCCTGCATAGCTTGAAGATTTCGATCCTCGACCCCCATGCCGCTGTGGGGCCAGGGCTCTGCATACAAGGCTGTCTACAGGAGAAGAAGCAAAACCCGCGAAAAGGAGCACCCGTTTTAGATGCCACAGAGGGGCTTCACCCTACAATCTCGACACCTCCCGAGACAGCTTCATCCGCGAAAGGACGGCATACTAAGCCGAGATTTCACGACTCGAACCCTTTGCATCGCATGAGGGTCGCCCGAGGGTTTGAGGGCTCGGGTTGCCTCGCCATGGCAGGAGCTTAAATAATTACCGATACTATTTTGGGGGTTCCTTAGTATAACAGGGGCTTAAATAATTACGGATACTATTTTGGGGTTCCTTAGTATACCTATAGTATATGATGGGCTCCAAAACCCGATTCTAACTATCAAGGCCCCTATAATACACTACTCAGCGACAGGCAGTGGCAGTTTCCAACCCGAACCGCCCGAACTCGAGGCTTGTTCGGCTTCGTGAAGCAATTTAGATGGCGTCTCCGGCTGCAAGCTTATGATCAAGGGTTGGACTTGCATTTTCAGGGTCTGGGGTTGGGGGTCTAGCTGATAACTCAGCACAACGCCCTCGAAGTAACACCTGATTAACCCACACCTTCATTAAGGTGCCTAGGGGCCGTATCAGTCTCTTCAACCCCACAAAGCTCACAACCCCATAAAACACTAAACCCTAATCTTGAAGCCCCTCCTTCAAGAGAACCGTTCTACTCGGTGACAAGGACCTGTTCTAAGCCAATAAGCCCTTACATTGAAGCCGCGTTTTTGAAAGGCAAAGCCCACAACCCCGATTTTGGACCCAGGGTTCAGGGCCCGACGAATCCGATAAACCCCAAACCCCAAACCCTAACAAATCCGACAAACGCTAAACCCTAAACCCGATAAGCCCTAAACCCTAAACCCTAAATCCGATAAGCCCTAAACCCTAAACCCTAAATCCTAAACCCTAAACCCTAAACCCTAAACCCTAAAATCCTAAACCCTAAACCCTAAACCTTAAACCCTAAACCCAAGGCTCCAGGCCCGACGAGTTGAGGTGAACGCAGCCCACGAAGTGCAGCTCCAGCTCTGCCAGGGTCTCCGGCAAACTCTCGGCCAGCGCCTCTTTCTTAAGGCTTCCCCGGGCCTTTTTTAGGTCACGATACAGCTCTTTTGCCGGATGCAGGACTTATTTTTTTTATGGTTTGCTTGTGGACTTGATGCGTTTTGCTTTTCTTTTTTGCGGTCCCGATTTTTGTATGGCGTTTACTCATGATTTCTATGACAGTGTTTTTCCCCACCCTCGGTGTGGGGTTGTTAGATTGTAACGTCAGCTATTACCCCCGCCCGCTCCTCGTCCACTCCTCGCCCGCTGCGACTACCTCCAGAGACCGCCTGGAGTGCCCACCCTCAGAGACTACCATGAGACTCCCTGGAGTGCCCAACCCCAGAGATGTGAGACTCTTTGGGGACCCCACATCCCTAACGCCAATCACTGGTATGACCCCATGCATGGGTCGTCGAAAGACCTGAATCGAGCACTCGTGATTTGTTCCGTGTACGGG
>CAJNDV010034552.1:228653-247005 GCA_905221635.1 Symbiodinium sp. CCMP2456 | reverse complement strand
ATATATATATATGTGTGTGTGTATAACACACACGCGCACACTCCCTCTCTCTCTCTCTTTTTTTATTTATTTATTTTTATATATATATATATATATTAACTAAGTGCATATATGTGCATGTGTGTTTACATGTGTATAAACATATATTACGGCTCCTGTGTAATCTCCTGTAGTTGTGACAATTTACACTAAATATACGTTGGTCCCTACATTGGCCCTACATGTTGATCTCTCCATTCCTGCATAAGCAGGTTATCTATAGCTAAACGATAATAGACCCCGAAACCCTAGCCGAGGTGCTTCTGAAAGTTCGGTCGGCCCTCCATGCGCCCCGCCGGGCAGTAGGTCCCCTGCCAGGGCTCCGCCTGGAAAGGTCACTTTTTGATAAAGGCGCTGAGGCCTCGGGTTGGGATTTAGGAAACTTCGTCTGCCGGGAGCACGACAGTTTAGCATCAACGGCCGAAGCCGGAAACACAAAAAACAAAGGCATAAAACCGAAACACTGCGCCCCAAAGCCCTAGACCTTAACATCGAAAACCAATCTCCAAGCAGCATGTACGAGTCCAACCGGAAGCTTGCACCCTGAATGCAAAACCCTTAAACCCTCAACCCTGTAGCTCTGTGCCTCGACCGGCTGTGGGCTTTACAGGGTTCTATGGTAATGGCTTTGAGGCTCTGTCCTTGTAGACTTGTAGACCCTACAGCAATGTACTTGAACACGCCCCAAAACCAGTCTCTACTTATGCAAAAGCCGGATACTGCAGAACCCTGAAAGAGCTCATAAGGCCCCTTTGCCTGTTTCGCTACACCCTAAACGCCCAAAAAGAAACCGAGTCCCCCAAAACTCTAACCCAAAAAGATCTCAGACCCCTAAACCATCAACCCAATCCCCATAAACCCCTAGAGCCCTTCAAACCCTAGAACCCCTCAACCCTAATTAAACTCTCGACCCGTGGTCATCCCCATAAACTCCTAAAAACACTGGGCTTTCGGCTTCCAGGCCTCCGTCATGAGCAGAGGGCCGGTGCGCACGCTCACGGGCGGTGCAAGAGGAAGCCGGCAGCACCTAAGGCATTCTTTAAAGATTTTAGTACAGGGGCCTGTGCAGTTCGAGTAAGGGTTCCGCGAAGCCTCTATCAGGTTTTTGTTGTGTAGGAGGGTTGTACCGGATAAAACAAAAAATCGCAGCCTTAGTAGGCAGTAACACGATCCACTCACAGTCTCTCCATTACAAACATCAAGGTGTAACTTTGGGTCTTGGGTGTTGTTCTTGTGCGTGGCTTTGGACTTTTGGGTCTCGAAATTCTGCAGATGTTAGAAAGCTCTTCACGCCGCTGAGATTCTCTTTCAGCTTCGTCGGAACTCTCTCGGGCTTCGTGCTTGTAAACCATCGTACTCGAGCTTATAGGGTCTGGAAGTTACCACGATTAAGCTTTGGAGGTTCCGGGCTGTAGAGTCTGGGGTGTCTGGCTTAGCTCCAGGACTCTCGACATATGGGGCTTGAGCTATAAACGGGATTGGTATATCTGCATTGGAATTCATGCGGTAAAAAGCCGTGGCAGGGAGTCACTAGACGTGGAAGTGTCCGTTCTGCACTGTCGAACCTTCAGACTTTGTAAAGGCGAGAAACTTATATGTATGTCTATGTGGGATATGCTTACGTATGCAATAATAAATGGATACAAACGCCACCTTAGTAGAGGCTTGTGGCCAAAATTAACCCAAGATGAGTTTGACAGATCTTTGTTTGTCTTGTTGAACTTGAACAGACTGAAATCAAGTGTACCGGGTAGCCGGCAAGTATTGTCCCTGGCCCCCTGAACTCCACGCTTGCGGGCCCATAGGTTCGAGTCAGCCGCAGTCTAAGCGGGGCTGAGCCTAACACTTCCTTGTCGTTGGACATCGCGCACAACACCGTGGACTGAGGGTCTAGGAAACCGCAAACCGTAAACCCTAAACCCTTTTGACCCTAAACCGCAAACCCTACTGAGTAGCCAGTAGGATCTTCTAACTCGATACCTTACATGTATAGTTCCTCAACAGTAAACCCGAAGATCGGATTGCTGGTGCTTGTCCCAGAGGGCTTGGGGAACGAGGGCTTCAGGATGTCGTGCAGTGGGCTGTCAAGCTCGAGGTTGAAACCTCAGCCTACATTCTGCAATTCTCTCAGCGCCCTGATGAATTGAAATCCCGGGGTTTCCAACAGCTTGTTTCATAGAGATATCAGAAGGGCACCCCAAACCCACACTCACCAATATACCCCAGGATCCCAGCCAAGACTCATCCCAGACTATCCCACATACTCCGCGATAGCCGTTATTCGGTTATAGTGTGTCCATGCACTCCCCCAAGCCAGTCTCTTTTTGGCACAATACAGGATCATTAGGTGTCCATCTGCAGATCTACGAAAGCTTCGGTCAGCCCCAAGAAAAAAGCGGACTGTTTCGGACCCACAGCCTGACATCCAACACTGCCCCAGCGAATGAGAGAACCAGCCCAGAGCGAGGCCGCAACCCAAGACAAAACATGGGGCTTGATAATCTGGGTTGGGGATAAACTCAGAATATGACTAGATAAGGGCTGCCAGGCAATATATGCTTACTGATGGTTCAAACCGCTGTATTCATCTACTAAGAGCTAAGCCCATCTGAGCCAGGCACACAAAGGTATAACGAACCTCTCCTTGCAGTGTCCTGAGAACGCAGGACACATTTTCAACCGAGGCGGTGCTCCTGTTTTTTGTTCATGGACCTGGGTTTCTGGAATACCGTCCCGACGATATGGGTGTGTGCCCCTCGGATGTTTAGAGGCGGCTCGTGCTTCAGAGTTCAAGGGGCTCGAACTTAAGTGAAACTGTAACCCTCGAATCCGACCCTTTCAGAGTAGACTGTCTTGCCTCCCAATCTCTCTTAGTCCCAGCATCTCAAGCTACCAAAACCCCTCAAACGCCTCAAACCTCAACGGAACCCAAAGCCTCAAACCCCCACCTCTGAGACCAGGGCCAACGAGTATGGAGAGGGCTTGGGATTCGGGGTCACGCAGAAGGCTTTGAAGCTTCGTGCGTTGTTTTTCTCTTACCGGTCCTTGTGGTTCTTTGCACCTTTAGTATGTTTTGTAATCCCCGGACCACACGTTCATGCGGTCCCTTTCCCCTTTCCTCAACCAACCCGTTCAAGAAGCAAAGAAAACTCCTAAATTCCAAAACGATCAACTCAAATCAGTACTTCTACCACTAGCACAAGAAAATCTCCAAATCGAAAACTCTTAAATTTTAAGACCGTACTCCTAGCGGTACCAAAAAATCCCGAATACTAAAACCTAAACCCGACAAGCCCTAAAAGCCTAAACCATGACCCCGAACCCTAAACCCTGTTCCTGTACCCCGTCAACCGTATATCACTGAAAAGGTAATAAGCCCTATCACCAAGCCCTGAACAACCCTAAACCCTAAACCCTAAACAACCAAGACGCTCTCCCGCGGCGACTTCAGGGACCTGCGCCTCCAAAAGGAAGCGCTTGAGGCCGTGGTCCAGCGGGCACCTTGGTTTCTTTTCCAGCTTCTTGCTGCAGAGCCTAGAGCTTGCATATACAGCTTACTACAAGCGATTTGTAATCGGGCTTTTAGAGCTTAGGCTCGAGGGCTGAAGAAACAGTGTCAAAAACCAGGTTAGGATCTAGGCGGGTTCGAGGCTGAGGTTGAGGATAGGGTCTAAGATTTAGTGGGGTTTAGATTTAGGCTTAGGGTTGAAATGATGGGTTCGGATGTTGGGGTTCTAAATTGCTCCGCTCGAATTTGTGCATATTTCGGTTTAGCCGAGGTCGGCACGGCATAAGATTGGGAAAACAACTGAAAGCACATGACACGTTTATTCATATCCTACGTCCGATAGCAATTTTACATCCGCTATAGGATCGGTTTGTACTCCGACAGGAAGTGGCAGCGCGTCCGAGGCTTAAACATGCTTCAGCGATGATCTGTTCTGGTTGCGATGTAGAGATTCAGAGCTTAGGAATCGAAAACTGCAAAACACAAATGCCTGAGCTCCACATGCCAAACTGGGCCTAAATCTTCATAATGCGTCCCGTGCCTCAGGGCCCACCCCGGAACCTCACACACGAGCCAAACTTACAGCTTATCTAGGGCTAGCCTACGTCTTCATAACCCTGCACCCTATAAACCAAAACCCCAAACCCCATGCCATGTCCCCAAATCCTAAGACCTGAAGTGTGACTGCTTACCTAGCTATTCTGCAGGGCGCCGCAGCTGATGGTGTTGAAGCGCAGTAAGATCGCCTGGGCATACAGCAGACACACTACGGTATGAGGGTTCACAAAGTGCTTGCGATTAAGGCTCAGGGCTTTAGGTTTATACTTATGATGTTTAAGCGCTTCGCATGTTACCATGTAGGCCTATTTTGAACTGACATACGGGCTGGCTTACAGCTGCGTGGTCGTTCGGCCAGGACTCAGCACTTCCACAATATGCTTCTGCTTACCCTCCTGCTTCGGATGGCGAAATAAATCGATGGCTCGAGATCCCAAGCCGTTGTAAAGCCGCCTTATACCTGAACCACGCGGTCCGTAAATCTCCAAAATTCTCAGCATGCGAGAACCACCCATGCCAAAGGCACTCAATGCGCCAACCTCGCCCCATTCGGTGTTGATCTCCTGACACTCGCCGAGGCCTGCATTGCATCAGCTGAGAGTGCAAGCGAGTCGAGTCGATTCGTCACTGCCTAGGCTTTTGAGCAAAGGGTTAGGACACCGGAGCACCCAAAGAGTTTGGGCTTTGCTGCATCTTGGAGCATGAGTCCTTGGGCTTCAGAATGACCGCGCTGGTGGGATCACAACAGGAAAGAGCAGTACACGGATCGCAGGTAGACAAGACTTGGGAAACTATATGTTTTGAACTCAGTTCGACCTGCAGTATTGTACTCATGCAAAGAAGAAATGCAAAGGTAACCATACCGCCCACAGTCAACTTCAGGGGCTGTGAGGAACAGTCGCCGTAATCGTCCGAAAGCCAGACAACTTGGCTCCTTCAGACAACAAAGCCTCAATTCTGTCCGAGCTCTGCATGGGCTGCTCATATCTTATCTTTCGAGCGTCCACTGAATCTATGCACTCACAGTCCAAGTGCCGAACAAATACGCTGATTTGGCCACGATGCTACTTGCACTGTATCGGCAACCTCTGAAACTGCACATCTAGTACCAAGCTTTTGCAAGGCCAGCCTTGTGCTGGGCAGCATGTGTAGGTGTACTTGTACCCATGACCTCAGACTCCGAGCACAGCGACGAGAGGGATTTGCATTGGAGATCTGATTCAGAGGTTGACGTCCAGACTCCAAGCCTGGGGTGTATCAGTTAGAGTCGTGCTAAGTCTCGAGTGCCAGTGTAAGGACAAGTCTACATGAAGGTGTGACTCGTCAGGCTGCTCATCAAACATCGTAGTCAACATGCAAGACAGCGGGTGAGCACCGCTGCGAGAGTGGGAAATTGTTAGCCCGAGTTGCATCTTACATGCCTGCACAAGTTACCTTTCAACTCCTGCAGCTCGCTGCTAGCGGCGCTGAGCATGAACGCGTCGCGACTTCTGCTTCGCACCCAGAGCGAGCCCATACATGACTGAACGACAGCGGGCGGGCTGGTTGGAAGCGGTAAATACCTGCAAGCTTCTCGCTGATAGCTGTTGAATACAACACGGTAACTAATACACTCTGGATATGTTAGACTAAGCCTTAAGACCCTACTCAGCGAGACCTCTGGATGAATCGTGTTCTTTCGCTCGTCTGGCCCACCTTCACAGCGCGGCGAAGTTCTTGCTTTGAAGGCGTGGTGCTCACTATACCGCCACAGTGCAGAGTCTGGCCTTTTCGTTTCAAAACATGTCAGCCTTCGTTTGCGAAGTGGAAGGAAGCGGCTAATGTTCGGGCGACAAGTTTGTCGAGTGGCGACGGTTAGGGCTAGCATTTGCGCGCAGGCATTGTGGATGCATTTAGGCTCAAAATCTCAAGGCATGGCATGTCTCACTTTGTTTGCAAAATGCGTTCCAAACAACACAGCTGGAAGACAAACAAACCCTCAAGAAATCAGACGTGCCATGCAGGTTTGACAATGCTGATGCAGTCGCCATCATCGCCATTGCAGTCAGTATAGGCGAACTGCGTTAGAAGAGTGCCTGGCAGGCAAAGTGGTTGCCAGGAAACATCTTTTACACAGAGACTCTACGGTTGGACAAGCGGTTCGGATGTGGCCGGGCCGGCCATGGGTATCGCAGAAATGCTGACGAGTCCCTCTGCTACCAATGCAGCAAGAAAACACAGGCAGTGCATTGCAGAGCCTTCATGATGCTCATTTTCTCCGCTTGCGGGAAGACTGCAACCATCAAGCCTAATTCTAACACAAACATGAACTGAGCTGACATTCAATCCAGCCCCTATGCGAGACCAATGCCAAAGAGCCACAGGCGCGCAGAGCTGCAGCGAAGCACCCGCACACTGTGAAGTCAGCAACATCAGAGGTCGGTTTCCATGGCTTGCCATAGAACGGACATGAAAGTTCACGATATGTCGAGCTGGCAAGACCTCCCAAGCCCTGAAGCTCATCATCGCAACTTCCTGTTGCAGCGGGCCTGCATCGCATTCGGCACCGACGTCGTGACGATCCAGCTCCCAAATGTGAGGGTCTGATTTGCCTTGCCGATAGCCGCAGCCGCCCTGAAACCCGAAACACCGTAAACTGCCTGAAAGTCTGAGAAAAGTTCGTGACGTTAGCCTACTCATTCTCCTGAGGCGCACAAGCCCGAACACCTTTATGGGACCCTCAACCCTAAACCCCAACTCCAGACTTTTGAACTTTTGAATGCTAGATCTCTATGCCATTAACACTGTCAGCTGCAAACATTTTACTTCACTAAGCCTGTGCACCTTGGAGGTCTCAGGTCCTGTGTGAGATGGGGGCCTCAATGCGTAGAATAAGGTTTGGGCTAATATTATACGATACTGATAACGGAAACCCTAGAGAATAGTATTTTTGCACCAGGTTGGTGACGGCGTCCTTCAGCATTCGGAGACTCGGGAAGCTAAGAAGAGGGTATCATGGCTGATGTTGGACACAGACTGCATCACAGGATGCCCGGCAAAGTTGTGAATCCTATTATATCTATATGGGGACCAACGAGGCAACCAATATGATGATCCGTTTGTTTCTTCAGGCTGTTTGGCCTCCGCCAAATTTGAAGGCACTTAGATTGTGGGATGGCCGCGCGTGGCGTACCCATGTCCTGCAAAAGCCTTGGGACTTTCCATAGCTCCTGCATCTCCACAACGAAACCGAAACCTTACAGTGACCCCAGCTAAATCCCAAACACGTTCCAAAACTCTATCTATAAAATGAACACTACAGCCAGCCATCAACCGAGCACAAACCGCAGACCACTAAACAAGGAAGCCCCAACCATGAAGCTTTGGCGCCAAGTTGCTGTGGGCTACGCAGCGAGTGGACTTCTGTGAGCAAGAGGTCGTCTGTGTCACCGGTACGATTGTGGTGCAGCTGTAGAAGTAGCCTTGGGATTCGAGCTTTGCGGCTTGAAAGCCGAAAACCTCTAGACCCCAAACCCTAAATCCCCCTAAACATCTAGACCCAAAAGTGTATGTACGGGACGGTATATATATATATATATATATTATATATATATATGTATAGATAGATATGTTAAACCCACAGCCAAGACAGGGCACGGTAGTAGTCATGATGATTGCAAGTGCTGTCTTGGCGGAAGAGGAAGGAGCTCAGCACCTGCTTTGCGGAGCCATTTAAAAGTTTAGGCTTGTAAGCTTGAAAGCTTCAGGTTAGGTTGGGGCAGCTTTGTTTGCCGGTTGAGGGACTTTGGGTTGCAGGTTTAGGGCTTAAAAGGCTTGGCTTAAACGGTTCTGGGATAGGAGCTGAGTCCAGAGCGTAGGGCTTAGGCTGTAAGGGCTTGGGGTTTACGGTTTGATGTTTGGGCTTGGCTTCGGATCTGGCCTGCAAGTTCTCCATCGAAATCCATTCAGAGAGAGGACCACCAAACATGATTGGATGCTTCGTCTCTCGTGCTTTCGAATTTACACCCAAGCCAAGTCTTTACGCATGCTACATGCGATACCTAAGCCGACGTAGGGTGCACTAAAGCTGAAAGCCGTGTAAGTACTGCATCCGAGTCCTGCGCCCTGTAAGCTCTGCTCTCTGCAACTTGAAACCCGCACCTGCAAACTCCCCCCCCCCCCTTTGCCCGACTCTCAAGTTACAGATCTCTTCCTGGTTTCCTCTCTTCCCCCACATGAATGACCGCAAGCATCAGCTTCCAAAGGGCTTGTTGCGGTATTCCTGGATGCGTAGTGTGAGTTGGGGCTGCGGGGCTTTCCCAAAAGGCACAGAACCCCAAAGCAAGTGGCCTTATAACTACACGCTCCTGCACCCGCATATTCTTGGCTTCGCAACTTGGGGCAGGCCCTCAAGATGGTTTTGGGTTAAAACACGCTCATATACATGCTTTCAATGCCCCCTCGAAATCGCCAATTAGACCCGTAACGCTCAGGTCGGGAGCAACTCACTGAGCCTCGAAGCTGGGGTCGCTTCGGGGTGTCGGGGTATGCCGGCCTGTCCATCACCACAGGACACCAGGTTAGCGTTGATGTCCAAGTTCGCTAAATACCTCAGGCCGATTCAACCTCACTAAACCCCCTGGGACGACAACCCGAAGGCCCCAAAGCCTCGAACCAATAAGATGCACCATCCCGACAGGACGTAAATCTAGCGTGAGGGGCATCCGTGCTAGAGCGGAGAAGGTCTGCGCACCCGACAAGGTGGCAACAGCAGCGTTGAGTAACGAATCCTCGAACCCTGTCGACCATAAACCCCGAATCGCAAAGGGTCCAGAATAATTAAGACTCAATGCAGGCACGTGCATAACTAGAATGAGGTGCGGAGCCAGGGTATAATGCAGGTAAAGGATTATAATGTGTGACCGTCTGAACCCTAAAACCTCTATAGGCCCTAAGCCTTAGCCGTGAACCCTAGTTTCCTAAAAACCAACTCGCCTTGGATGGACAAGAGGCTTCGCAGTGGCTCGGACGCAGGAGCCGGATTGCAAGTTCTGCCCGGACTCGAAGTGGGTCCTCTCTTTGCGGAAAAAGGCCGGGGGCTCTTGAGGGGCTCTGAGGACTTCTTGAAGGCGTTGTGTAGGCAGTCTTTCAGGGTTCATCTTCGTTTTTCGTTGTGAGCCTTCCGCATGGGAAGTTCAAAAAGAGCTTAGACGACCTGGCGGCGACGCTGCAGCACATGCTGTCTCTACCGTTCTCCGAAATAGTTGGGTGGCTTCTTTTTTCGCAATGCCGTGGCATCCCACTTTTCGGCGTAGCCTCGGATGGGTTGAAGCAGTTCGGAACAGACCAAAACGACTTCGCAGATAACTAACTCAAGGCCTTCGAAGTCCCTAAACCTTGTCCTAAACCCCAACACCCTGAACCGCAAGGACTCAATGAATTCAACAATCAAAAACAACAGAAACCTAAACTTTACACTCGAAGCAGAAGTCCACAAATCTGGTCTTGGAAGAACTGAAACAGTCCGAGAAGCGGGCTCTCCAAAAAACGACCACCACAGTCACTCGTGCTATCCCTTCACCCTGGACAGCAGCGGCCCCAGTAACCCTAAGAATCCAAATTCCTGAATGGTATACAACACACTCGGCCGCAAAGTGCCTCTATACAAAACCTTTGAAAACCCTTTGAGGGTTTAGGGTTTAGGGTTTAGGGTACGAAACCTTTGAGGCCAAGCTCTATAGTTTTAGGGTAAGGGCACCAGATGTGTCAAGATTGAAACCAACACTTCCGTTTCTTGACTTCCGGTCCATTGTGCGACCAGTGGCGGCAAATAGTTCAACGAGAACACCTGGAAGGCCAAGTGCTAGAGAATGAGTTGTAGGTTCTGAAGATTGCGCCGAACATCTGAAACCCTGCAGCCACATAGGCTGTTGGAAGCCGCGGGTGTTTAAATGAACTTTGGAACCGTTCCGTGATATTTGGGGCCCACCACAGTCCCTCGAAAGAATGGCGCCAAATCCGGGAAGCAAGACCGTGAGCCCCACCTTTGGTTTCGGGGCTCTATGGGGACTTCAGGAGCTCATCCTTTGAGAGCTTAGGAGCTCGGTTGGTACCTTGGGGCCTTGGGGGAGTTCGGTGGACTTCTGACTCCCCAAAAGCTTCGCCGTTTGTGTTAGTGACTGTTAGCGAGGAAGCTTCCGGCCCTTGTACTATGCAGATTGAAGACTTGGTTTGGGTTTAGGTTTCTGTCGAACTGGACCAACCTTCACATCCCGCACAGGATGGGGTCTTCTCAAGAAGGCGACGGTGGTGAGCCCGGAACACTAAAGCCCTCAGGCCCGAAGGCTCTGAGCCTCGTCAATAGGAAGCCCTAAATCCTCGAGCCCCAAATCCTGAGGCAATCGGCAAGTGGGCAAGAGCCGTTTCAAAGGGGTCTATATAAATCCAAAGAGCAAGCTGAAAATTAAAATCAGTCAGACTCTGCATTGCGGTGAATATGGTCATGCCTGTGCATCATGATTGAAGAACTCCCTTATAATGAAGAAGCTACGGTCTGGGTATTCCTGGCTTTCACAGAGAGTAGAGCGGATTGACAACACCTTGACCTTCCTGAACTACCATCAAGTGCCCTCAACTCCCGCGTGCCTGCTTGGCATGCTCCTGAGCAAGAAGGGCACAGCTTCTCTGAAAGCCGAAACTCCACAACCCTACATCGGCTATGAGAACGCTAGGAGTCCATGATCTGGGTTGGGCCGGCTGCGGCTGTCTGCACCTGTTAACTATTGTTTTACGCCGAGCAATTGCTATCAAATGCATCTTTTCGCTCGGGGGGGCTGGAGATCTTGGGGTTGATGGCTCTTTGGCTTTGAGTCATACAGTACAGCAACGTTTCACGGGCCAGCCTCGAGCTTAGGAGTTATACAAGGGATGTGTACGAGGGTCACGACCAAATCAAAGATGTCTTAGATCCACGCAACCCGCATTCCCGACAGCTCGATCACGACCCCTTCCGCCAGCTGAGTAGACGGCTTCAACGCTCGTTGCGCACAGCGCCATCTTGCCAGTGGCCTTCAGAAAAATTCGATTTCGTGTTCCTATGTTCTCGGGACTTAGGCAACACTTGAGGCTGTCACTTGTTGGTTTCAGCATTCCTCATTTGGGATGCAGAGTTGAGAGTTCAGGGCTTCCAAAAAAAAAGGATCCAGTGCCTTAGGGCTCAGTTAGAGTAATGTGTAACTACTGCTTCACTTCCGCTGATGAAAGCAACCTTGGCCAGTTTCGCGTACGCCTTAAGGCAGGACTCACAGCTGAAATCGAAACTCCCCAAAGCCTCAAGCCTAAACCAACAAAAACAAGCCCTACTATTGCGATTATGACGATGATGAGTATTCTTATTGCCATTGCTATACTATTACTCCTATCATCAGTATTGATATGGCTCCTATCATTCTGATGATGTTGTTTACTCTTGACTATTGCTCTTACCTTCGGAATTATCACTACGATTTGTGAATATGATTGCCAGTATTTAAAGAGTTCATGAAGCCCCAGATCCTGGCCTTCATGGCCTCTCTTAGTCTTAATTTATTAACGCTTTTCTCAGTTCATGATCTAGGAATTCATGTTTGGGGGTTCAAGGTTACAGCTGAGGAGGCGAAATCAGATTTGGTCTGCGTGACGTGGCAAGAACAAGCTTGCCCAGGATGCGGTCGCATATATCCAGCAGCTGTAAGACATGAGTCCCCGCTAGCTAGTGTCGCCTCAACTTTGTGTCAGACAAATCTAAGAGCTAAGTACGTGGGGATGCTTGCTTAGTCACATACCGCCAGTAAAAGAAGCCGTGACTCTATTTGCCTGAAGCAAGGTCCGAACAGAACAGCAGAACAACAAAACGCTGAAAACATAACTCTAAGTGCAAGCTCTTGTTCTTCAGTTGGCAGCACAGTCTGAGTCGAAAATGCAGAAACAAAACGGAAACCCACAACACCTTACCTTCATAGAATCTGATGCATCAACAAAACACGAAAATGACTTTTCAAGTCCTCTGCACCTATCAGAAATAAAGGCACGGCTCCTACCTCAGGGTTTCGGAGGTCATGGTTTAGGGCTGATAGGCTTCAGCAATGACAGTAGGGGTTTGTCAAATGCTGCTTGCAAGTATGAGTCGGGCAACGGGATCGACACAGGCAGCTGCATCTGCTCCCGACGCCGCCCGCGCACGGTGCACGAGCCTCATGACCCCAGAGTCCCCTCGAAGTCTAATTCCGCTGCAACCCTAAATCCTATGCCTCAAACCGTCCTGGTAACGCCGCACCAAATCCTAAACCCAGAGGCCACATCCAGACAAGATTAGCGTTGCTCGTCTTTGCGGGGCTGCTAGTGCTTCGGGTGTTCTGGATTTCGGACTGCAGGGCGCACGGTTCCGGCACAGAAGGTTTGTGGACCTAGTGTATCGGGCTTCGGTCTGATGCTTTCGGTAAATTGCAGCTCCAAAATAGAAGTAGCCGGCAAGATGAGGTTTCATTCACGATCCCAGTGTAATTGCCACCTTGCACGAATCAGACAAGCACCTGGCACAAGCTGCGCCAGTTGTCCTGGATATGTAGGTAGAAACCCTGGATGTTCAGTAACCACTAACAGCATATTGCACTACACTGGGGTTCCCGCAGATGCAGCAAATCATGGACTATTTTCTTCTAAAAATAAAGAAGAAGGGGCTTGCGGCGCCCCAAGTTGGATGCGAATTTGAAGCCGACATGCGGATAAGCATCCCACCACGATCCCAAGTCTCAAGAATCCCAAACATCTAAAACCCTGTAGCCCAAGGGTTTCAATGGCCTAAACCAGCAATCCTAAAGTCCGAAACATTCAAACGCCTACCTGGACCAAACACCTTGAACCCCAACCCAGTGCAACTCAGCGGCTGGATGTTTCCAGGTGCCTGGTTGGAAGCCTTCAAGTCCCAGACCTCCGGTAAGTTTACAACCCAAGGGTTTGACTTCAAATCCTAAACCTTGAACGCTAAAGGCTAGGATGTAAAGTGTGGAGTTTGGGCTTTATGGCTTTGGCTCATAGTATTTCGATTGCTCATCCCCATACTCATGGCCAAATGTCGTCTACTGGTCCCTGCAGCAGTCATGTAAACACAATCTTTCCAAGACACTAACCAAACCCCTGGCGCCCGAACCCACAAACCCTAGCAGCTAAATCACTACAACCACGGCACAGAGTTCGCCCCACCTGGCTGAAAGGCTGGCCGCACGAGGACCAGAACACGGAATCCTGACTCAAATGGTTTGGGGTTGGAGGCTTTGAGTTAAGGTCTCAGGATTTAGGATTCTCGAGTCTAGGGTTTAGGGGATGAGAAGATAATACGCGCATGTTCGATAACAGGGTGTCTGAGCGAATGACTTCTCAAGCCAGTTTTGTCAGGCATGAGAGGGTTAAAAAAAAAACAAGCTTGACCAAATACTTTGATCAGCTAAGACAGCACTGACAACCAAAAAACCTGCATTAAATACGAACTGAGGCATGGGACTGTTTGATGGGCCGATCCCAACGCCCTACAAGGAGAGGAACTTCCCTCCTTCAAGTAGCTTCGTCGTTGAGAAATTTAGCCCCAAACCGGGTCCTCTCGCTGGGCACCTGAGCAGGACGAAACAGGGTTCAGGCCTGGCTTTCACTGGGATTGACAATTTCAGGGTTCAGGGGCACTGCAGTTTTGCCATGTCAGGTAGTATCCACACAAGAAAACTCGCATTTTGCACCCACTCAATTCCTGAGGAGCCCAAGAAGCAGTCTTCAAAACACCTTCATTTACATCCGACCTGCTGTAAGCACACAATTCAGGGCTCGGAGAGGATCAGGGTTCTAGGCGGCTTGCGGCGCTTCTCACGACGATGACAACTACTACCCCTAGATTTTCACAAGCCTTATTTGGGCCCCCAACGTCACACTGAACCGATCTTGATCTTGAAAGCCGGTGGGCGAAACTTATTTTCATAGGGCAGAGACGCTAGGGTTTGGGGTATAGCGAAGTTGAAGATGGGTGAAGGTCGAGGAGTTTAGGTTAGGGTATCTTAGGCAACCTGGGCACTTATGGTCTTTACGCCCGTGCAGCCGCCGGCGGACTCGCCAGCAAACCTGGGAGGACCCGCACAGTGGAAGCTCTTGGGACGAAAAGGCTTCAGAGTTTAGTTGCCTGTCGGTTTGGGATTTATCGCGAAGCTTGCTGTGATCTCCCATCATCTGTTTGGTGGTAGACGTCGTTGCGACTCGGGCTCAGCGTTTAGGGCTTACAATGGGGCCCAGTCAGGCCGTCAAGAAGCACCAGCTTTCCTTTCCCGTCGCTGCCACCATGGACGAAAATCGTCCGCGTCACACCTGAGATGTGACACCATGCATCCGAAACCTTGCGGAACCACATCACCGAACCCTTTGCCCACTGATGACCAATCAACTGCAGGCATACTTCTGAACTGTGCATCCTAGACTTGCAGAGGCGGGTTCTGCAGGAATTGCTGTTGCTGGTTGCAACAGCGCACCCTACCTATTCTGCGCGTTTAACTATGGTGCCCCTACAGCCGAATCCTGCACCCAATCTCTTCATTGACTTAAGCGTCCAAGTACCTAGTCCAACACCCCTATAGTAGCACTTGCAAATGACACGATGATGGAACAATGACATGCACGACCTTCTCTGCAAGCACAATATAGCTGCCGACTGTTGCAGGCAGTGCCTGCGACATATGCAGGGACCATGGGATCGATACGAAGGGTCGCGCATTTCGACTTCAGAATTCCTCGCAGCCCTCTGAAGCCAGGGGGGCCAAACCCTCTAAGCGCCACAGCCGAGGTGCTCTTGCTGGAGCCCTTGGGCACCGTTTCAGGGCTTGCCTTGGCGCTGATCATCCTCGGCAAAGGGATTCGTTTGCAGCCCCTCCACCGAACTTAGGAGCCGCTTTCTCACTCGTTCACATGCGGCGTTTCAGCGCCTCAGATCTGGGCTTCTGATGTTGCGCTGTCTTAATTACAAATAGCGTCTTGAAGAGGTTACGTCTGCAAAGTCAACGCGGTTTAAGCTTGAGGCCCTGCTGCAGGGCATCAGTTTGAACTGGTTTGAGGGTTAGGGTTCCGTGCGCAAGGTTGGTCTACACCCTGGAACCTTAGATCCTAGGCCGAATGTTTCCATGAATCACCTAGTTGCTGAGTTCCATGGTCCAACAAGGCTAGCCGTTGCAATAGGTGGGATTATGCAAACACCAACAGGCAATAGATGGCAAGAGATCATTACTCGCAAATCGGATAATCGGACCAAGTGTGATGCATGGCTTGGAACGCAAGAAATAAAGCTTCGCCTCCAACGTCAGCCCGGGGTTCGGTTCAAGGGTTTCAGCTTCTAGGGTTGCTTAGGCATTGGGGTCACACCAGTAGACTGTACAGTAAAAGGGATGTTTGCGGTTTAGGGCCAAGGCTTTCCGGTTTACAGAGTTCAGGGTTTAGGGTTTCGGTGTGCGTAGGGTTTATCAAAGGGTTGTTTAGTTCAGGGCTTGAATCCGTTCAAAACCCGCCAGGCTTATGGCATAAGGATGTGTACGGTTTAGGGATGTTTGTGGCATTCAGGTGAAGGCTTTAGGGCTCACAGGTTTGAGGAAAGGTTTCGGGTGCCCGGTGCCCAGAACTTGCTGACCTAGTTT
Organism: Symbiodinium sp. CCMP2456; assembly: GCA_905221635.1. Classification (NCBI taxonomy): domain Eukaryota; class Dinophyceae; order Suessiales; family Symbiodiniaceae; genus Symbiodinium; species Symbiodinium sp. CCMP2456. The sequence continues at coordinate 231,225 of CAJNDV010034552.1, read as the reverse complement.
CTGTCCAGCCGTTCCGACAGAGCAGGAGGAAGTCTGAATTGCTGTCCGCTTGTCTCCGTAAGTCACTGTCACCAGATACCTTGCAGGGTGCTACGGCAAGTAAACCTCAAACCCCAAAGAACATCAAACAACATAGTTGCATGATGGGCAGAAACGAACAGTGACCTTAGTTCAACAACAACTTGCTCATGGACCTCAGGCACTGAGCGTCTACCGTATAATCCTTGAGGGGGTTTAGGCAGTCAGAATCTGTGAGGTATACTTTCTCAACAAGTCATGATGCGGAGTCCCTTCAGGGCTTGCTGGAAGCTGAACTTCCCAGCGCGACCCGGAGCATTTGTTTTCCAGGTCGATCCTCGGGCGCAGAAGTGCTTAGAGTTTAGTCTTCATTCCCTCCGATTCCACACGATGCTCCTTCGCCACACCGGGCTATCCTATGCAACGAACCAACCTGCCAACCATAACTCCAAATACGCTCAAAAGCACACGGAACACTGAAACCCTAAAGCCTACAGTTCCTAAACCGGTGCTGCTGTCAAGTGGGAAATTTGGGCTTTTAAGGTGAATGCCATACAGGGCCACAAGCTCATAAGACCTGCAAGCAGTACAAGCAGCAGAGGTAGCACTACTACCAATGCCACTGCCACTACCACTACCAGTGCGACTACTACTACTACTACGACGACGACTACTACTACTGCTACGACTACTACTACTACTACTACTACTACTACAACAACAACAACAAGTACCACTAATTACTACTACTACTACTACTACTACTACTACTACCACTACTACTACTACCACTGCTACTACTACTACTACTACTACTACTACCACCTCCTACTACCTCCTACTACCTCCTACTACTACTACTACTACTACTACTACCACTACCACTACTACTACTACCGCTGCTACTACTACTACTACTACTACTACTACTACTTCCTACTACCTCCTACTACCTCCTACTACTACTACTACTACTACCACTACTACCACTACTACTACTACTACTACTACTACTACTACTACTACTGCTTGTACTTGCTACTGTTAAACTACCACCATCACCAGCGCCACTACCACGACGACGATGACTACGGAGTATACTGCTACCACTCCAGTATACAACGCAAAATAGACACCGCCGAGTACACTATTGCTTCTACTACAGCGAGGACACGCTCGGCTTTGGATTTCCTTTTCTGGTGAGAACGCCAATCTGTTCGCGAACAGGGGGAGGCGGCGGGATGGTAGCACTAATCACCAATCCGGGGACCACCTCATGTGATAACACTCCTCTCGAACAGCCCCCATATGCAGCCATGAAGGCAGCAAGCTTTGATCACTCGTAGACGTTGCCGAGTCCTTAGCTGCTCACAAGGACTTCAGAGTCTTCGAGTTGAAGATTTTGTTGGCCTCTAACGTCTAGATTCTAGTTACATTCGAACCCCGGATTTGGAGGCTTCGGGATTTGAGGAAGTAGCGACGGAAGGGTGACTTTGAATACGACTCTGAACACTCCCGCAGACCCTCGTTCAAAACACCAAACCTGTCAGGAAGATTCTGCGGAAAGTCATGGCAGGCTTGGGGCGTTAAGTCGCGATCATCTAGCGTCAAGAGTCAAGAGCTGACGGCTTGATTTCAGGCTTGACCGTTTTACCTGTCGCGGGGCATCTTCTTTTCCTTCAGGTGCTGATCTCCATAACGCAACATCACTCACACTATCATCTGAGTCTGTGACCGAAGTATCACCACCGCAAGCCCTGAACAACCAAAACCAACTCAACTGATCACTGGCCCTGTGACACGCGTGCACGCTGAATCCGAAACCCGAAGCCCAAAACCACGAACACAGCTTTCGCCAAGTCTCTTGTATCTTCAGATCTGTTACATGGAGGGTGACACCACTTCGCGACAATCCGCGGACCCTCAGCGGGAGCTTTCCTGCCGGCAGCTGTCCCCAAGCAAATGACCCTAGAAAGTAGGTGTCCTTGTACTCCGTACGTGCTATACCCATGCTTGCTTACATGGTTCATGTGGTCCGGAAGTGCAATTCTAAGCCGAGCCTGCACATGAAAAACGAGGACCCCAGCTCTAAAGTCCCAAGCAGGAAAGGCCCAGGTCTGGTTCATCTTTAAGTCTGTAGGTTATGGTCCTATCACCAGAAAGTAAACTATCAAACAAAAAGCACCAGAATTAAGAGGTTGCACCCAGGCCCTAGGAAACAAAAATTGACAACAGCGGACGTGCATCGGCTCGGCCGAACCACACCCCAAGTTTGAGGCGTCTAGGGCTGTGTTGTTTGTTGTCGGGCATGGGCCTGAGCCATCAGCCGTGAATTTGTGCGTCTGCGTGGTGTAGGCAGCCGTCACGTCTTCTATGATGTGAGAGGCCTCGCCAGAGCTGTCGAAGTAAGATCTTAAACAAGTTAATCCTGGCCCTTACCCCTACTCAGAACTCGAAACGCACACATACACACATTACAGGAACCTGTTCTCTTGTGACTGAGGATTCGATAATATGATACCACATGTGTACAGATATGTATGTATGTATGTAT
>CAJNDV010034552.1:184929-196005 GCA_905221635.1 Symbiodinium sp. CCMP2456 | reverse complement strand
GGGGATACCATATATATATATATATACATACATGCACATACGCACACAAACAGATACTATTGCACATGCACACCTCTGTGGGGCAAATGGCTAGGTGATAGACAAGGATTGCAGTGTTTGCAGCCTGTAGTATGGCTTCGCGCACAAAGCGCTTGAGGGCTTACAGACTTTGCCAGGACAGGCCTTGGCTGTACCGCGTGTCGAGAGCTGGCGAGGTGCAAGTGTTTAAAGATAAACAGATCGAGATAAGCATTGAGGATTTGGGCTTCGAACGCGAGGTATTGGTTTTCAGCCATTTAGGGTTGATTGAGATATGGCGCCCGCCAGTGTCGATGTTGCGGCGGCGGGAAGACATGGCAACATCCACCTTGCCGGGTATTTCTTCTCAGTGCTGACCGCAAGAGCATGCAGAAGTCATCATCATCGTCATCTACCCCCATCAGTCTTGAACAATACAATCAGTCTTGCCATCATCTTTGTCGTGACGAATGCCCGCACGCAAACCCTGATACTGCCACTGTCAGATCTGGTCCTTCCCTCAATGTTCAAGGAACTGAAAAAGTTCAAGTTCTGGTCCAGCTCTAAAATTCAAACACCATCTCAACAGAATGGGTATCGAAGAACTAGTCTTCACGTTCATAGGTTCTACGTCAGCTACCAAAGAAGATGACATTCCGAAGTCCAAAACCTTATTAATTAAAACAGAAAGCCACGTCAAACACACGTGTTTTACTCGAAAAACACTGGCCCTCATGACGTTGTGTACTCAATTAAAACCCTGAAGCCTCGAATAAAACTACCTGCCCTGAAACCCTAAACACCCTAAACTCCCGAAAGCCCAGAGGCCAAGCTCAACCCAGACACAGGATCGGTGAAGCTGATCGTTACCGAGCTGTCGCTCTGAATCTCGCTGCTCAGGCCTTGGCTGTGTACCGCACCTTTTTGGGGATAACATCAGATAACCGAGAAGTTAACCATGAACTGCATTTTGGAAGTGCCTTTTGAAGGAGTCTGACATGTTAAAGGTGGCGTTCGTATTTGTGGATGTCTGTGGGCGGAGAAGGGGGTGCGAAAGAGGGTCTCTTTGTCTGCATATTCGGCAAAAGCTTGTCCCGTAACTACTATCAGAAAGCCTTGAGTCAAGTCCCGCTTTCCAGTCAAGCCAAAATGCAACTGCATCCAGCCAGGCAGCAAGCAAGAGGAGATGGAGGGAGGGGAGGTGGTCAGGGTTGGGATTAGGGTCTGGGATGTGGGGGTCTAGGGTGGGTTTGGGGTCTAGCATGGGGCGGACAATCGCGGGACAGTGAGCTCAAAAAACACAACTGGGTACATGTCTAACCTGAATGGGTTACTCCAGCCCCAACCCTCAAGACTCTACAAGTTCAGACCGTGAAGAGTGGATCTTGTGGGTCAGGCATTCCAGCACGTTGGAGTTTTGTCGGACACAGTTCGGTACTTCTGAAATCGCCCTTCTCCAAGCGTTCTGGCCCTTCCGAACACTGGCCAAGATTCTTAAAGGGTCTATACCAAACCTCCTAGCACCCCACAACCAAACGATGTCGAGCCAAGAAGCAAAGATTGTCCCATGAGCGGATCTCGACCGGATGGTGCTGCAGCCACCATCTCTCCTGCTTTCGGATGGTTTCCCCAGATACGAGGCTGGACCTCAACAGTACACACCTCTGCTCGGCGGTATCGTACAACAAGCATGTACTGTTTTGTGTGTGTTTTCTGTGCGGGCCAGTTCCTTACATACTCTGCAGGCTTGGCACCTTTGCAAGTAAATCCTAGCTTGTGCACTGACTACTATACGCCATACGTTGTACATAGATTGGAGCACTGTGGAATGTGGCTCGAGGCTTCTTGCATGGGCCCAATCCCACGTGACAGTTTCTTTGGCAGGCGAACCGTACGTAAGCAAAACACAAAGGCCGAAACATCAAGCCTTGCATGGAAACATCTTCGTGCCGGCAGCAGCATGGATTTACTTCTCCGTTTTAGAATGACACTATGATGCTGATGATGGTGGCGACGTATGTAAGATGAGGCTGACAGCGATGCCTACCGTTCCAGCACATGACAGCCTAAGAGGACAAACCCGAAGCCCTAAATTTCAGCAACAGTCTCCATTACGGCCCATTGCCCTTGTTGTGCGTTACACCGTGAACCAGGGCTCTGCAATCTATATCCACGTCCAAGAGGGCAAAACCTATACTTCAAAACACAAAAACCTGAAAACCCGAAGCCCTAGAAGCCAAAGAAGCTACAGAGAGGAAAGAGTTTTAAAGCCCCAAACTCCCGGCATCTGCATCTACCACACTTAGACCGGCTTAGACCCTTCGTCAGAATCCAGATTCCTGCTGGGAAGCCGCCATGAAATCTTGCAGGCTGCTCCCTGCCCTGCCAGCTTCCAAGCATCGCTCCATTGAGATTAAGGATCAAGTCAAGAATTAGACTAGGACTAGGCTTTTGAGTCTACAGCTGATTGGAAGAACCCAAAGAAATCGTGCTCCTAATCATTCAAGCGCTGGTACCAGGATTCACACGAGGTTTGGGGTGACATTGATCTAGGGTTGCAGGGTTGACGAGCTTATGGTTTGGGGTTGACCGTCTGCAGAAACAGGGACAGCAACAAGAGCGGAATACACATATTATAAAGCTGCAATCGCAACTACAACTACAACCAGCACTGCTCAGACAGAGGCAATACGTAATGAGCTGCAGTTCCAAGCATTCGTTGTACCCAATCCGAATCTGCAGTTACTCTTATCAGCGCCAAAGCTTAAGCCCTATCATTCCGTACCCTAGGGCTGACGGCTGAAAACAAGCCAACAACAATTTCGGAGTTGTGCATTCGGGCCCAGAGACTTTAGGCGAAACTGACGGGACCTTGAATACTTAAACCAAAGACCCTGCAGCCTAAACTCCTGAACCTGAACCTCGAAACCTTCCAACACCCTGCATCCGGCCCCACGCCTCGGCGTGGCGCGCACACAGGCCACGCACTGCAGTGCCAGGAGCCCAGGGCCTCCATGGGGGTCTACCTGAGCTCATTGCTGCGTTTCTCGGCTTTTTACAGCTTCGGGCGTGTGGGGGTTCAGGCTTGGTGTTATGCGTGTGTCTTTGCGTCTTCAATCTTGAGGGCTCTTTTCCCTCCGTCGTGGTGTGGGGTTTGGGGCCTTCAGGACCTAGCTAGAATTCAGGGTTCAGGGTTTGGAGTTTATGCATTCGGGGTCATGGGGTTAGTGGTACAAAGCTTCTGCACCCCGTCATGTTTTTCATTTACCATCTCACGACAAGTCCACTAAAGCCCCAAAGCCACCGTAAACCACTGCACCCCAACAACCGTAAGGGGATACCTTTAAATAATTGCTAAGCCTTGAAGAAAAACCCATCTGACTCCCTGATATAGGGGCCGTCAGAAATGGAATACGGTTTTGGGGTATGTTAAACTGCAATTAGATTATAAGGAGCCCCAAGGAAGACTGAATCTAGCCTCTATGTTACTATGCGACCCTCCTAATCTGGAGGAGTTGCCCACACTCCATCCTGGCAAAGGATCTGCTGCTCCGAGAGCCTCCACTGATCTCCGCTGTAGGCTTGGGGATGCAGGGATTTCGGGTCTTTCGGCTTGCGGATGTAGGGCTTAGGGGTTGAGGGATTATGAGGGATTATAGGGACTTAGATAGGAATTTGGGATTAACGGGTCTGGCGCTTCAGGGTGAGCTGTGGAACGCTTGGCTTCGAGAGGGGCCCTTCATACCCCAAAACGACTCCGATCTCGGTTTTCGAAAGTTGGGGGCTTCTTTGAGGAGGCGCATGACCTTGCTGGACTTCTAGGATTTAGAGCTTCTGAGCTTCGGGCTTCGGTTCATTGAGGTATTGAGGTCACAGGCTGCGGTTCTTCGGGCTACCCCTCGAAACCTGAACCAACAAGTTTGCAGACGTCTGTAAACACCGCAAGGCTGACTCCGCCGTGGCTCAGAGAAAGGCTGACCCCGTCTTGGCTCGGCAAAAGACAATCCCGTTTTGTGTTATGATATCACTTATCATGCTCGAAGAGCACACAGTAATTAATCGACTTGAAGGACATCAGCTTGTATATACAGACCAGTTCTTGCTTATGTTGCGCGGTCCTGCCAGGCAAACTCCTCTACGCCGAAATGCACCTATCTGAACGGACCCATGTGGACGGGATGCGGCTCATTGCCGAAGCGATTGAGGCCAGCAAAGCGCGTACCGCAGCTGACTGACAGCATCGAGCCTGCTTCCGGGACTCCGACACTTCCTAAACTCTAAATGAAAAATCTAGGATGCCTAGATTCATGTCGAAAGCAGTCGGATTGTAGATGGGGGGAAGGGTCGCGACGAAAGAATGCTTTCTGGTGTCTCCTGCCAGAAATTGGGGGATGGAGCTGGGGACACATCCAGGGTTTGGAGTTTACAAAGTATCAAAATAAACACATCTCCTTGAACTTCACGACGCAAGGCTTTCAGCCAGAGTAGAACACACGTAGGTTGGCGGTCGCTCTACATCGAGAGTCGAGAACCAGCTGTGCATGCGTGGCTAAGCGCTCTGGATGCTGTTGCAGAAGTCAGACGGTCTGTCTTGGATTTTCTCAATCCTCAGACCTACGATCCTGCACCTAGGCCAGATCGTGTCGTCGCACACAAACAAACACACACACACACACACACACAACAATGCAACAAAACTAAACACAATTCTAAACTCCTGGAATGCTGACTCTTGGATTGCTGGAGCCCAAACATATCAAAATAAAACACATGTCTCTCCCTGACTTTGTGAGTAGAACTCTGCTTTGGCTGCAACCTCTTTGCCAGCTTCCGCCCCACCGCAACCAACCAAAGCATCCGCTAAACCCCAAACTCCTCAAACACCACTGTAACCACATGACAATCTGAATCAATCTGAACTCCTCCTGTCTCAAGAAAAAGCAGAAACAACAAAACACATAAACACCCTCAGTGCGCTTTCGAGCCCAGAAGCCCGCTGCGAAACTCTCCGGGAGGGGACGCTTCAGCTTGGAGAGCCCGACCACCTCCGGAGACTTTTGTTCGGGGGCTTCGGGGCCTAGGGCTGCATATGGGCAGAAGATGGCAGAAGGTTTAGGCCTGCTTAATAAGGTTGCAAGCTTTACAGGTGCGCGGAGAATCTTCAGGCACTGATATATATATATATATATATATACATATATATATATATATATGCTACCCCACCACCCCCTCAGTTATCTACCTTTTGCGTGAAATTCCAGGGCACGTGGAATAGCATGTTCCCAAAACTCGGGGTCATGTTCAGTTTTTCATGCGAACCTGTGTTTATCGGCTCCGGCGTTGTGCTGTGAAGATTGTCTTCATCTAGGCCATGTGTAAAAAAAGTCAACGTAATGAAACGAAGCTACCCCTGAGGCTCATACAAGGCTAGCTGCAGGATCGTTTCTCTCTTAGCCAGTAAGGTTTAGAGTTGAGGGCTGTGTGTAAGCGAAGTTGTCAGGTTAAAACCAGGCTTCTGGTTAATGATTGCCTTGGGGCTAGGATGACAATTCATCATACTCCTGCAGCAGTTCAGTCTCAAGGTTTACATTTCGGGCAATTTGTTTTGTGAAGTGGAGGTATCGAGGGTAACATCAGAGTCCCATCCGATTTGCATGCAGCTCTAGAAGGATCTGGTTCCCTGTTGGGGCTATATTAAAAAATGTTCATTTTTGATCCTGATTGGGTTTTATTATAACAAAAATGTAAAATTGTGCCCAAAAAGGACCCAGGGATAGGCTATCACGCTGGCACTCATATAAGGGTGAATATGAAAAGCCCTGTCGTTCTTAGGCCTACTGCTACTATTAAAAGGAATAATGTTGGGTCCAATGGACTTCAGTGAGCAAGCCACGGGAAACAACGCTACTATTGTTCGTCGTGGATTTGATTTGCATGCAATGCTGGAGGAGTAGGCTATCATGCTGGCACGCGGTCGGCCACGTTTAACATGGGCAGGTCAAGTGAATTTGAGTTGAGTCCGAAGTATTGAACTTCAATCCCGAGGATTGAACTTCAATACTCGCGGATCCAAGATTCAAGATTAAAGGACAAAGTTTCCCCAGGATCTTGACTCATGAATCTAGGATCCGCGAGTATTGAAGTTCAATCCTCGGGATTGCAGCTCAATACTCGGATTTCTCTCCAAGTGCCCTAAGCACGTGCGTCAGTGCTGTAAATACGTGCGCGGTCTTGTATTCTATTATCTGTTGTTTGTTTTGGTACTGCACACATATAAGGGGGCTACAATACACACGTACAGACATGTACAGAGTTGTGCTTTAATGAGTTTGTGACGGCAACAATACACAACAACAATAACGACACTAGCAAGGAACGAGAGCACTACTGCTCCTAAACCCTGAAGTAAGCTGGCCCTCCCCCTCCCCAGCGGGCACTAAAAACCCACGAAGAAGGCAGATAACTGAGGCGGGGGGGGGGTGTACCATACATACATGTGTATATATATATATATGTACACATATTAGATTTGGGATCCGAGAAGTTTGCAACCCAGTTTGGAGCTTGAGGGCTTCAGGCTATGAGCATCATGCCTAAGACCCGGACACCCCATCGCCATTTCCGAACTTAACCTTTGGCCGTAACTCCCTAAAACAGCCTGCGTCCTAAAGCTCAACCCCTTCACCCTAAACCCCAAAATCCTATTGCAAAGCCTTAAAGCAAGAAAGCCTTGGCGGAGTCACTCATGTGGGTGCAGCTGCCGCACTCGGAGATGCCATGACCTCAACTTACTTCCGGCCGAGGTTTTAGGGTTTACCAGGGGTCAGGGTTGAGTTTAGCTGGTTGAGTTTGTATAGCTCGACCAGCTAGTGCAAGTGTTTACTGTGGGCTGCGGCTTCTGATGTTCAGGGGGTTGCTTCTGAGGCAGGCCGTACCAAAAGAACCCCATCATCTTGGCCTCGCTACCCATGAATGAAAAGTGGCAGGCCTTTGAGAGGTGTACTTGGGGAGGGTTCCTAGTAGCCCGAACCGGTCGGGTCAATGGGCTTGATTTATTGGGATGGTTAGGGGCTGCTAACTGAAACAAGGGTTCGGGATAACACATCATACATATCATATAACTTACATAGCGACTCTAAGAAAGGGCACTATTATACTTACTAATCATGTAAGCCCCAAGCCCATATCTATGAGCCCCACATCCTAAAGCCCGAAACCCAATGCCTTATTTCAGGCCTTCAGTCATTTTGGGTTCCCATAGCTTTTAACAGGCAGATCGCTCCCCCCGCCCCCGCGCGCGCACACGCCTCCGTGAATCAGCGAGGTGTCGCACTGTGAAAGAAGGTCTTCGAAAAGGCAGTCGCCGACCTCGGGCTCGAACGATCTTTTTCTATGTCTTATGTTCTACAGTGAACGTCCCGTATAAGAAACGAGTGTCTAAGAACATTAGCCCCTACCTCCGGCGGGATTCACAAAAAATCGGTTGCTTCAAAATTGAGAACCTTAGGGTACCCTAGCTTTCGGAATCAGGTTCTTGTTTTTTGTTGGGTGGAAATGGCTTCGTTGTGGTTTGGCTCGTTATGAAAACCTGATGGGGATAGGATTCTTATTTTGGCGGTTGGTGGCACATGCATCTATGAGGATGAACAGCTCTCTTTGGCCATTCTCCGTTTTGGGTATTCTTAAGTAGGTACGAAACGGACGATCCGGCTGCACTTTGTGTGTGAAGGGAACCCTTCCTACACAAAGTGCAGTCCGATTCTCCGTTTGGGGTGTTTTTCTGCAAATTTAAATGCACGATCCGGCTGCGATACACAAAATGCAGTCCGATTCTCCATTTGGGGTGTTTTTGAGTACGGAGCGGACGATCCGGCTGCATTTTGCACAGGAAGCGAAGCCCTTCCTATGCAAAGTCAGTCCGATTCTCCGTTTTGGGTGTTTTGGGGTACGAAAAAGACGATCCGGCTGGACTTTGCGCATGAAGGGAACCCTTCCAAAGTCAAGTGCAGTCCGATTCTCCGTTTGGGGTCCAAAAACTCGACGTTGGGGGGAGCGGTGGGCAAAAGCAAAAACGAATTAGCGTCAGACACTACTCATGGCTGGGGGGGGGGTGGGCTTGGGGGCAGGGGTGGACAAAGGCAAAAAACGATTGTTGTCAGACACTGCTCCTTAAATGGAACATACCGGGTTGTGCATGGCTGGGCAGGGCAGGAGAAGAGGCAGGGAGGGGTGGGGGTGGGCTTGGGGGCAGGAATTCGTGTCAGACAGCACTGGCAAGAAACGAATTAGCGTCAGACACTACTCTCAAAATGCCGGGTTATGCATGGCAGGGCAGGGCAGGGCAGGGTAGGTAAGAGTAGATACCGTGGCCGGCTCACGGCACACGCTGCCTCCAGATAAGAACGCGGTTAAGAACCGCAGCCTACCCTAACTGTCCCTAACTACTCACTCAGCCGGCAAAACCACAGGTAATGAACAAAAAGAACCTTAGGGTAGGCTACTCTCACGGGATGGGGCTCTTATACAGGGATTTCACTGTAAGGCACTCAGCCCAACAGCTTCATCACAAATGGCACAGCTAAGAAGCTAAACTTAAGAGCAATGAGTCTGAATAAAACTGTAGTAATTACAATCTGTGGCTGCTCGTGTGTTTGTAGAGTCCAAGCACCAGGTCCATAAAGCCTGAACACTGGGACAACTGACATAAGAACCGAGAGCACAGAAGCCGAAAGAACACGTCGTGCAAGTCAGCTCCATTCCCTCGCCTTGCACTGGTACCCTCAACCCTCAACCCTACGTAAACCACACAAACAATAAAGCTCTGTCAGCGGTCCTCCCTTGTCTCCTCGGGTTCCTTCGGGTCTCGGCTTCTTTGCCTTTCAAGTTCGAGGCCTTTTGGGCACCCCTTCGTGTCTTCCTCGGGCTCTTTCCTTTTGACTGCTCTGGTCGACTCGTGGCTAGAAGTGCCCCGATGTCCAGTTTGCGAGCGGCTTAGGTCTCGTGAGCCTGTCGGACAAGGCAAGAACTGCAACAGAAGGCTCTGACCTTCAAATCATACCCGGACCCTGACTCTGAAACCCTCGGCTCCTAAGCTCCTTGCTGGATCCATCTCACCCGCCAGCCACTTCTCGCGCTTGTGGGCCCTGCAGGCTTCCGGATCCTTGCAGGGGCTTCCCGGGGATCTAATCAGCAAAATTCAAGATGCATGCCCCTGCGTCTCTGGTTTGGGGTTGCAGGCTATCCTTAATAACAGGTAGTGAGGTGTGGAGTTTGGAGCTTAGGGTTCTGAATCGGGGAGGCTGGACACTAAACCCATAATCTCTCTATGTTATACATATATATATATATATGTGTATATATATATATGTATATGTATATATATATATATATCCCTATATATATATATATATCTATATATATATATAGGGATATAATATTATACAGCCTTTCAGGATGTGAGGCTCGCACGTCGGGTGAAGCAGGGTCTCGTGGCAAGTCCTGACCTGCACGCCTGCACGAGTGGACGAGGTACCCATCTTCCTCATTGCCACGTCATCTGGATGAGCTAGCCACCGACAATTCGCAAGAACCATACTAAGAGATCCCACAAAAGACGGCAAGTCAACTGGTAGTAGAACCGGGCAAACCGTCTGAAGAAGGCAGCAACCGAGTCTGTAACCAGACTGCATTGCACATTTCGCCCTTCTGATATTATGATACACCCTTTCTGGATCCTCCAAACTTGGGCTAAGTTTCGGGGTTTAGCAGTCTAGGTGGTCTGTGGATTTAGGACCCGGGGCTTCGAAGGCTAGAGCGGCTAGAGGCTACAGGTATTGAAGTGTTAGTAGAAGCTCAAGCTCGCAACAACTCTGGGGATTGAATGTTTGCGGGCAGATGCTTCTGGCCACCCTCTAGGGGTGCATAAGGTTGGGATCACTCGAAGAAAGGAAGAAGCCGGGCTTCCATGAGATATCGGCAGAATAGCATCGCTGTAGGGGCTGGAGTTCCCTCAACCTTGAATCCTACATGCATGGATTGAGATGCAGGATTGAGGCCTAGGAACGAGAACCGACTTCCATGATACCCTGCTACTTCTTCCTCGCCGCCTTCTGCAAAAAGGTGCCCTGTCTGCCACACCGTCTGCACTGCATCCGCTCTTCTCAGCTGTACCCAGTGATGGAGTAGTCCAGAAGCCGACCCAAACATTGATATCGCCTAGGCGCCTTCATCGAGCTCCATACTCCCCTTTCAAGCCACACAAAGCCGGAAACCCGGTCATCTTTGTTGCGCGGCAGGCTTCGATTTAAGGCTGCAGGAACTATACTCTCAACATTAAAGCCCTCCCAACTGAAGCCTAGCTCCGAACAGCACTTGAAAGCTTTCACTCCAGACCCGTCAGTCCGTGTCACAACCCCGACCCACGACCATGTCAACATCCCGAAACCATGAACTCTAAGACGGAGATGTCTCCCACATCCTGAGGCACGAAGGTCGTAAGGACTGACATTTCTATGCCTTTCTCGAATCATGCATCGCATCTAGGTTTAGGGTCAAGGTGAGGTAATTTGGACTTATGGGGAACTCCTTGCAGTGCAACCAAGCATCTGCCACAAGACACGCCTCCTCTTTCGACACACCGTACCTTGAGGTCACAGAGCGGCTAGTAGAAGCAGCACTGATAGCAACAGAGAAGTACATAGTCGGAGTAGGAGTCGGAGTTGGAGTAGGAGAGGAGGCGCAGGAGGAGTAGGAGTAGGAGTAGGATTTGGAGTAGGAGTAAAAATAGTAGTCGTTGCAGCATGTTGCAGAGGTAGTAGTGGTAGTCATAGTCGTAGTCGTAATCGTAGTCTTAGCCGAAGTAGTAGTCGAAGTAGAAGTAGTAGTAGTAGTAGTGTAGTAGTAGTAGTAGTAGTAGTAGTAGTAGTAGTAGGAGTAGTGGTAGTGGTAGTGGTAGTGGTAGTGGTCGTGGTCGTGGTCGTGGTCGTGGTCGTGTTCGTGGTAGTGGCAGTGGTGGTGGTAGTGGTAGCAGCTATCCTTAGACGGTACCTCCCCCACCCA
>CAJNDV010034552.1:167055-184497 GCA_905221635.1 Symbiodinium sp. CCMP2456 | reverse complement strand
GTTTAGGGTGTACCTGTAGCCGAAAATTTCTACAGGTTTAGGGTTCCTTGTTATGGGTTCCTTATATAAAGTTCCTTAAAACGGTAGGTCTTTTGGGCCACAGGTAGGCTTCGGGGTTTAGGTGTTTAGGGGCTTCGGATTTGGGGGTAAGATGTGGATCATTATTGGTTCTTAGGGGCTTAGGATTTAGGGGTAAGATGTTGATCATTATGGGTTCTTAGGGGCTAAGGATTTGGGGGGTAAGATGTGAATTGATCAGTATTGGTTCTGGGGTTTAGAGCTCTAGGGGACGCTTCGGAACTTGGGTGTGCGGCTGTTGATGCTAAGGGCGTGGGGCATCGGAGTCTAAGGTCTCTTGTGTTTCCATGATTTACCTACTTTTCCATAACATAGATCCTAACCGTAAAACAAGGTAGCCTAAAACAGAGGTAGGGCATGACCCTCTAGGTAAGGTTTAGGGCAGCATTGGTGGTGTGACACCCAGGGCTCCAGATCCAGCCCGGTGGTTGAGGATTTCGGGTTTCTGACTTGTACGACTGAGCTAGAAACCGCAGCAGCGCTGTTCGGAATAGCACTTGGGATCTTCATGTTCGCGGTTCGAAGAATCCTAAACCCTAAATCCAGCAACATTGTTGCGGCATAAGCTTCCGGAGCGATACATCAGCTGGCTTGGGCATATCAGGAGCAATGGCACAGTCAAGGCAAGAGCGACAAAGACGGTTGTTGAAGTAGTTATGTTTAGCCATGGCCGGGACAGCCACCAGGTTGCTGTTAAGGAGTTTAGTCTAAGCCATTGTTATAAGTAAGCCGTATGGACCATATTATTCACTATGGATCCCTGGTAACTGAACCCTAACCCTCAACCCTGTTAGCTTCCTCAACAAGAACCCAGTCATAGAGTCAGTGGTCGCTAGGTGGTGGTGCCAGTATTCATGGCTTTTCGGCAGCACTTCTAAACCCTAAACCCTAATCCCAAAACCCTTAAACCCTAAACCCCAGACCCTAAACCCTACACCCTGTTCCAAGTAATGTAGGGGCCTCATTAATGACCTGTACTTTTTTTTGGGGGGGCGGCGTTCCTTATTATAATTTTAGTTTAATGTACTGTACCCCAAACCCTATTCTAATTATTAAGGCCCCTATATTAGTCCTTGTTTATGGTTTTGGGTACCCGAAATGGACCCAAAGTCCTATGATTGGGAGTACTTGGGCCCTTGGGTAGTTTTCTAAATTAGGGTCCCTTCGAAGGTTCCCTTTTATAAGAGTGCCGTACTATTTTGGGACCTAAAAGGGGACCCTAATTTAGAGAACTACCCCCTTAGGGATTGGTAGCAAGATGCAAACCACAGCAGCTGAGGTCGCAGGGAGCAGCCAGAAGCCAGCTGGAAGTGGTCGCGGCCTTACAGTGCTCGGGATTTAGAGGCGTAATATAGAGGCCTAAATAACTTCCTATACTATTTTTTGTTTTTTTTTGGGGGGTTCCTTATTGAAATTGTAGTATAACATAACCCAAAACTCTGTTCTAATTATTAAGGCCCCTCTATTAGCCCTTGGGGTTCAAGGCAGCGGATCCAGGGTCAAAAATTAACCTTGTGTATATACAGTTTCATGTGTATTTGCATACCTACATACGTACATGCATACATACATACATACATGCATACAGACATAGTCACATACATATATAAACATATATAGCCTAAACCCCTAGAACATACCCTACATCCTTCCAGAACCAATGTAGGCGCCCCATAGAACAACTTATAGAGACCCTCACGTCTAGATTCGATGCCCCAAGCCAAGAGGGACTCCTGGAAACGACCCTCAATTGAGCCCTGAGCTTTTTAGCATGCCCAACAACGGGTTTAGGGTCAGGGTTTAGGGTTTAGGGTTTAGGGTTTAGGGTTTAGGGTAGTTCGAAGCTCCCTTAGACCCTAAGCATGAAGTTCCCTGAGCTCCAAACTGCCCTAAACCTCCAAAGACATGAGCCCTAAACTCTAAAAGCCCTAAGCTCTAACAGCCCTAGACCCTAAGCCCTAAACCCCGAAAACTGAAATTTAGGGCAGAAGCTCTAACAGCTCTAGACCCTATACTAAACCCCCAAAACTTAAACACGTGATCCTTCGAAAGGCTCTTGGCCTAGAGGAGGGCGGCCTCCTCGACGACAAGGTCAGACTTGGCGGGTGGGGGGATTGAGTGTCGGGTGCAGGGGTTTAGGGGTTTAGGGGTTACGGGTTTAGGGTTTAGGGGAGTGGGGGTTTAGGGTGTAGGGTTTCAGGGTGTAGGAGCGTAGGAGTTCAGGGGATTGGCTGTAGGGCTGGGGCAGGGGCTGCGTCGGTGCTCCGGACTTGCATTGTTTAGGATTCTTTTTGAGAGAGGGTTTAGGGGTCGAGGTTTTCTTGTAGTAAGGTTGAACAAGGCTTAGGGTTCTTTTTTCGGGGTATGTGGCTTTCACAATGTTGTACGGGCTCAGGCGTTTGTGCATGTTGTTTCCAGCGTCTCTATGGGGCTTCGCAAGGCCTTAAACAATTAAGTCAGAACCTTCATCCTAAGCCTAACTCTGAACCTTAAACCCAGTCCGGAGAGGTATTGTAAATAACATCCGTCCCTATTAAAGCTCAAGCCCTGAAGAACCCACATTCCAGAGATCCCAATACCCTTTAATTAGGAATATACCTTAAATCATCTCAAGGCGCCTATAACTTAAGCTATATTCCTTCAAGGAGCCCTATCATAGTACCCGCTTAGGTACCCTTAAACCCTAGACCCTAAAACCCTAAACCCTAAACCCCAAACCCTCACCCATTATAGTCTGTTCCCGAGCTAAGGGATATTGGGATCTCTGTGTTGCGAGCACCACTTAGAAGGTCGGGAGACTTAGCAAGTAGGTAATAAGTAGACTTATATAGTACCGTAAAAGGGACCCTACTTGGGGTTATAGTACTTATACCCTAAACCCTAAACCCTAATTATAAGTCAACAATTACGAAGTCCCCCGACCCTCCAAGCAGGAGCTGGTGAAGCTGCTCCTGCGTGACGCCTTGGTTCTACAGGAGGCCTCGGTTCTTGACGTGTTCAATTTTAGGGTCTAGGGGTTTGGGGGTTTAGGGTTTAGGGTTTAGGGTTTAGGGTTCAGGGTTGAGGGTTTGGGGGTTTGGGGTTTACAGGTTTAGGGNNTTAGGGTTTAGGGCGTAGGGCTTAGGCTGTGTATTGTTGTATGTTTCAGGGTTTTTCCGGTGCAGATTTCCCAAGTGTTGACTCCATTCGCGCTTGTACTCGCGTAGGACTTCCCATATCGGTTTCGGGACTTCGCTGGTCTTGCGCTCTCCTCTTGAAGTTACTTTATGTCGGGCTGGGGAGTGGGGGATGATGGCGTCCGCTTTATGATAAGATGACGATGATGACCATGACGACGATGAGGCACATGAAAAAACAATGAGCTGGGGGACAGGATAACGTCGGGTCCGTTGTGCATTCGTGCGTTTGGTGTATAGTAGTGTAGTAGTAGTAGTAGTAATAAGCGTATAGTATAGTACAGTATAGTATAGTATAGTATAGTATAGTATAGTATAGTAGTGTAGTAGTAGTAGTAGTAGTAGTAGTTGTTGTTGTAGAAGAAACCTGACCCGGATAACCTGAACCTCATATCACACACCCTGACTTCACCGTTCGATCCCTTGCACCCTAAGCCCTCTAGATTCTGTGCGCAGCTAATGCTGCCGAGCCGCAGCTCTCCGTGGCTGTTCACCTCTTGCACCTTGAGGTTTCGGATGGAGATTTGGGGTTCAGGTTGTCTGCAGGCTTCAAGTCTTCAAGTTTAGGATGCAAGCTCGCCAGTCAGAGATACCGTTAGCCTTAGGTAGCTTTACGGTTCCAAGCGGTGCTGAGGTTGAATGTGTGGAGGGTTCGCCAAAGGCACCTTTGACCCTAAATCCCAAACTATACAGGAGTTCTATAGGGGTTTCTTAAGATACCCTTCCCGGGAGGGGAGGCTTCCGGCTCAACATCTTCGTTCCACGACATCTGGGACCCCCCTGCGCCGCATTCTGCTGATACAGCGTCCAGTTTTTATGGGATAAGGGATACAGGCCACGATATGGACAACGGCGGAATGCTAAGAAATAGGAAGCCTCGGGGCTCCTCTGCGAAACTCCGGCTGACTTTCACTGAAACTGTCGAGCCGCGGCCAGTTTCTAAAAGTTCGGGAGGGGCCACCTACACTTCTAGGGTGTAGCATAACATACAAAGTTTAGGATATAAGGCTCATGCTCAGAGTCCTGAGCGGCCTGAACCCATGAAGCCTGAGGTCGGAACTGTGCACCGACACAGCACAACTCAACCACTGACCCGACACAACAAACCTTGAACCCCAAAACACTGCTTCTGTTGATGCTGTTCCTGCCGGCTTGCTGCTGCTGATGATTGCCACAAACCATGACTGACGATGGTCAAGGCGATAACGAGTGGAATGCTGATTTGATTCTCAAATGTTGGGCGTCATGACGAGAAGGATGAGAACAAAAAGGAGCAGGAGCTGATCTTTCAAGCGAGGTGCCAGATTGCCACAACCAGTATACAGTCGGCAGACCTCAGAAAGTTGGAAACAAGGGAATGTCAGAGCAGCTCTTGGAAATTTCAACGCTAAAGCTCTCATCAGACTCCACATACTACAGCATCGTACAAGCAAGCATTTTTGCTGTTGGCTTTACGGATTCAGAACCGTGGGGATCGGCTTTATTCTGCATCGAACTGTCTCTAGACTATAAATAGACTCCCAATAGTAGCATCCATCTGAATAAGGATCCCGACATGCGGCGCCCTAACTTGAGCACTGCCCCAGATGTACGCATGTATTTGCGCAATATTCCTGCATGTATGCATCCATGCACATCCCTGCTTGAAAACTCCACCACGCATACGCACGCTACTCCGAAAGGCAGCATGCAAAAGCCCAAGGTGGAGGGTTTAGGGTCTTGGGTTTAGGGTCTTAGCAGACCTGGCGCAGGAGGAACACATACCCTTACAACCCGTTTCCTTATCCTGCGCCGTGACAGATCTTCCACGGTTAGCCCAAACCCAAGCTGATGAACGTCTCCTCCCATTTCCTATGTCAAGACTCTGTTGTGTCTGTGTAGCTTCCAGTGAAGTAGAAGTCGCACTCGGCACCTGCACAAGTTCCAGACGCTTTCAGCCTTTGAGTCCGACATACGTACGCATGCATGCATGCATGCATGCATGCATGCATGTATGTATGTATGTATGTATGTATGTCATATTGCATGTATGTATGTACGTATTTACGTATGTATGTATGTATGTATGTATGTATGTATGTATGTATGTATGCCCCCGACAGCTGGGGGAAGATCGCAGAGCCCCAGAATCGCAGCCATGGCCCCACGGGGTAGGCGGTTCGTCAAACAACAGCTGCCAAACGGAGATGGCAACCGTTTAGGACGCTGGCTTCCACAAGCCTTCTGGCCCCACACCACTTTTGCAGATGAGGGCTGACACATGTACGAAAATCGTGATCTTCCTGCGCTGCTGGCATCTCGGCGGCACGGTGGATCCCCATCCAATGGGCGATGAGCTTTTGCAGAAGGCGCGTCACATTTTCCTCAACCCGGAAATTTATCTGTGTCCAAATGCCCTGGAACGGCCGATGTACGTCGGGCCCGATTCCTGGACTCCATCACGGTGCTACATGGCAGCGCGAGTGACAATGCAGAGGAGCTGGGGAAGAATCTAATGCAAGACCTCACTTGCACGTGGACTGAAATCCACCGTGAGAACGTTGGATGACGTCGAGCTCGAGGTGCTACTGGACCTGAAGATTGTCATCTTGGTGGTGTCCACGTGCGGGATGGGCGCATACCCGGCCAGCTGCAAGCAGACCCGGTTGAAGCTCCAGTCTCCAGATCTGCCATTGCTTGGGTTGGCAGGTGTGCGGTTCTGTGTTATCGGCCTGGGCGTTTCCACCTGCAAACCGTTCTGCGTGGCCGCTGCTGGGCTTCGTTCTCGGGGCCCCAGCTTTGCCGCCGGGCCAGGACATCCCTGCGGCTTCCTACCATGCATCACCAGGTGGCTTGGCAAAACCACCATCAGCGATGCTAACATCATCACACCCGGCGCCAACAGACTCGCGCTACAAAATGATTACAGGTGATTGTACGTACGACCGTGACATGCGGCATCAGGAGTTCAAGATTGAAGGCACTAACGTTGCTTACAGAACAGGCGAGCGCCTTAACATCTGGCCCCGCAGCCCGGAAGACCAGGTCCGGGAGTTCTGCCGTATGTCGACAGGTTTGCTGGGCGCTTCGCTTTCATTCGACTCAGACCTCACACGTGCTGGCGCGTATATACGCGGTCACTGTATGCAGCGGCACGTCTGAGAGGGCACAGTGATGTTTGATTTTCCATTGTGAGGGACCTACCCTGTAGTTTGCCTTCCATGTTCCCTGGAGGAATAGGCTCAGGGTGCAATTGTGAACTCGTTTTCAAGCTGTCGTTGAGGATTTCTTGCACCTTTACATTGCACTTCAGCTGGTGCTTTTCGCCATCTTGGCTCCGATGTTATTTACAATTTTTGTCTAGTGGGTTAGATGGCTGTTGAATGGACGGTTTTTCTTGTTGTGCCGGTTAAATCCCCTCCGCCCTTCCCACATGCTGGCACTTTGTATGCGTTGCACATCCTGCGAGGCCCAGATTTCTGCTCCAGCCAGCAAGTTTAATTAGGTGCATGTACAGGCTACGCCCGAATCGGACATAGTGCCATTGTGAAAGTGAAAGTAAAGATGTATGTATGTATGTAGGGCCCGAATTGCCCCCGACAGCTGGGGGAAGATCGCAGAGCCCCAGAATCGCAGCCATGGCCCCGCGGGGTAGGCGGTTCGTCAAACAACAGCTGCCAAACGGAGATGGCAACCGTTTAGGACGCTGGCTTCCACAAGCCTTCTGGCCCCACACCACTTTTGCAGATGAGGGCTGACACATGTACGAAAATCGTGATCTTTCTGCGCTGCTGGCATCTCGGCGGCACGGTGGATCCCCATCCAATGGGCGATGAGCTTTTGCAGTAGGCGCGTCACATATTCTTCAACCCGGAAATTTATCTGTGTCCAAATGCCCTGGAACGGCCGATGTACGTCGGTAAGGAGAGCAAGACACCAGGCCCGATTCTTGGACTCCATCACGGTGCTACATGGCAGCGCGAGTGACAATGCAGAGGAGCTGGGGAAGAATCTAATGCAAGACCTCACTTGCACGTGGACTGCAATCCACCGTGAGAACGTTGGATGACGTCGAGCTCGAGGTGCTACTGGACCTGAAGATTGTCATCTTGGTGGTGTCCACGTGCGGGATGGGCACATACCCGGCCAGCTGCAAGCAGACCCGGTTGAAGCTCCAATCTCCAGATCTGCCATTGCTTGGGTTGGCAGGTGTGCGGTGATGTGTTATCGGCCTGGGCGTTTCCGCCTGCAAACCGTTCTGCGTGGCCGCTGCTGGGCTTCGTTCTCGGGGCCCCAGCTTTGCCGCCGGGCCAGGACATCCCTGCGGCTTCCTACCATGCATCACCAGGTGGCTTGGCAAAACCACCATCAGCGATGTTGACATCATCACACCCGGCGCCAACAGACTCGCGCTACAAAATGCTGACAGCTGATTGTACGCACGACCGTGACATGCGGCATCAGGAGTTCAAGATTGAAGGCACTAACGTTGCTTACAAAACAGGCGAGCGCCTTAACATCTGGCCCCGCAGCCCGGAAGACCAGGTCCGGGAGTTCTGCCGTATGTCGGCAGGTTTGCTGGGCGCTTCGCTCTCATTCGACTCAGACCTCACACGTGCTGGTGCGTATATACGCGGTCACTGTATGCAGCGGCACGTCTGAGAGGGCACAGTGATGTTTGATTTTCCATTGTGAGGGACCTACCCTGTAGTTTGCCTTCCCTGTTCCCTGGAGGAATAGGCTCAGGGTGCAATTGTGAACTCGTTTTCAAGCTGTCGTTGAGGATTTCTTGCACCTTTACATTGCACTTCAGCTGGTGCTTTTCGCCATCTTGGCTCCGATGTTATTTGCAAGTTTTGTCTGGTGGGTTAGATGGCTGTTGAGGGGACGGTTTTTCTTGTTGTGCCGGTTAAATCCCCTCCGCCCTTCCCACATGCTGACACCTTGTATGTGTTTCACATCCTGCGAAGCCCAGATTTCTGCTCCAGCCAGCAAGTTTGATTAGGTGCATGTACAGGCTACGCCCGAATCGGACATAGTGCCATTGAAAGTGAAAGTAAAGATGTATGTATGTATGTATGTATGTATGTACGTATGTATGTATGTATGTATGTCCTTTAAAAATATGTATATATGTTTATACATATATATACACACTGATGGTTCTCATGCCAAAAGTTGTACTTTCGCACTGCCTAGGCCCAGCACCCTAAAACTCTGCAGCGGCATGGCAGTAACAGTAGCCTCTTGTTCCAATATTCCTAGGCTCAGAAACCAAACAAGTGAACCCAGGAATGAGTCGCGTGCGCTCTGGAGCCCGTATTTTGAGCTGGTAACCCTGAGCCATGAATCCAAAATCTTCTGGCCAAGCCGTGAGAAAGAGACCCAGCCATTAACACTGAACCCGATAACCTGAGTGCTGAACCTGATAAACCTCCAATCCCAAACCCCCGAAGGACCGCAGGAAGTTGCCTCCACTTGTGTGATCACCACTCCGGCACGCCATCTCACAACCTTCTGCTCCGACCTCGACCTTTTCTCCGAAGAGATGCAGGGATGGTGTATGCCGATGAGCTGAAAGTCTTCTGCAGGGTTCAAACCGTTGGAGGTCAGCTTCAAGGCTCAGACCGGGGACTTCGGTCTACATCTCCAAAAGAGACCGGCAGGCAGGAAGTCGACAGCTGTAATCCAATAAAGAACCATGTACTGGAATGTTGTTTACAACGTTAATTATTGAGGCCCTAGCTCACATGATGTGACATGCTTCAGATCTCAAGGCACGTGAGATTTTCAGCGACTGCGGCTAGAATCTGCTCTGAAGATTTCCTAGTTGGGTCAGACAGCAGCGATGAAAGGGTAGCGACTGCCGAGACTCGGGACATACGTGAGGAAACGAACGCAATTTCAGGCCACCGTAGCCCCAGCCTCGATGGCCTGAGCTCGAAGTAGTAAGCAGTACTAAGTAGTAAGCCACATGAGTCGAAACCCTACATTCCTACATGATGGACCCTCTTGTACATAGACCGGAAGAATTCTCGTGATTTTCTGCAGACTCTTCGCCCCGCAGGTTTTCTGCGTAAGAAGCCACTTTTGGCTGAGGAAAGATACATGCAGTTTCTGCGACAAATCCAGGAAGAAAGCGAGCAAGCAAGGAGGCAGCTTATGACACCTACACAAGAGATGAAGGATAGAATAAGTAACTAGTCGGGTCGTTTTCGTTTCTTGTGCCAGCCCGGGAAAAATTCCTCCAAGTATACGGTCATATAATGCAGTGCGATCATAATTTCTATGGTTCAGGAGTCTGAGGCTTCAGGTCTTAGACTTAGCTGGCGTTGAGACCGAAAGTTGCAACAAGGAGATGACATGATGATGCCAGCAATAAACCTGGTTTCACAGAACGTCAGCTAGAGCCGGCGAGATGTAAAATCAGAGTTCCAGCATGGCAGCGGGTATGAAGGGCTTCCAGAAGTCTGGAAGCCATGCTTCTGCTGCTTCAGTTGTCCTAAGCTGACAGCAAGCTTGCAGCTTCTACATGCCCATGCTCAGCTGCGAGAACCGAAGCAGTCTTCCCCTGATTGTTAGGCATGTCCTTTACTGCACCAGCTTGCAGCAGCAAGCGGACGAAATCGACCTTGCCATACCTTGCCGCGAACATCAATGCTGTGCCACCACCCCGGCAGGCAATGTCTTTCTTGACTCCGGCAGTTAGAAGCAGGTTGCCAATTTCCACATTGCCTGTGATCGCTGCGATCATCAAAGCTGTTATCCCGCGCACGTCGGTCAAGTCTATGCCAACATCAGCTTCCAGTAGCAAGCCTGTAACGTCCACGTGGCCATAGGCTGCTGCAAGCATCAGGGGCGTGGTGCCATGGCTATTTGCCAGATCCTTGTCCGCCCCAGCTTCCAGAAGCAAGTTCACAACATCCAGGTGTCCTCCTTCAGGTTCAGGAGTCACCCTACGCCCTACAGTCCGTAAGCCTGAAGCTTTGAACCCTGAACCCGGAGCCCTGGCGGATTATTTGGGGGAGAGTCTTTGTGGTCAGCGCTAGGACTTGCTGTTTTGGCTTGGGTGTCGAGGAGTTTATTCATGACAGTCCTTGCACTGCCTGGCCAAGAGCCGTCCTGCGATTGCTGTCGCAACTCGCTTGATCCTTATCGGCCCCAGCCTCCAGCAGAAGACTCGCAATCTCCACATTCTCCGCTACGATCAGAGGGGTGTTGCCATCCGCATCTGCTTGATTCGGATCCTGGGGACGTTGCAAAATCTCCTCAACCTCGGAAACACTTCCGTGCCCGACTGCAGCTGTGAGTTCTGCGGCCTGCTCCAAAGAAGCCTCAAAGTAGTTTAGGAAAACCAACTGCAAGTCTGTAGAGTGCAATGTGGCTGTGTCATGCAAGCTTTCGCCGTCGTCAAGGAGCCGCTGCCGGAATCGCGGCACCCCATGAAGCTGAGCCAAACGCTCCTTCAGGTTTCGCACCGTGCTGGCCTCCGCCAGTGGCACATTTGCCATTTCGTGCCCAGAGATGCTCCAGATTCGCAGCATCCCGTCACGTCAAAACAGTAAGAGTCCTGTCCCCCACCTGCAAGCTGAAACTGTATGGCCTATAGGCTAGATTGAAGGTCTCGAAACTAGCAAGTAAGGCTCGCGATTCTGGACTAAGACTTCCTGAGCGTGAAGCCCGAAGAAACCCCGGAGTCATAAGTCCGAAATTATAAGTCTCTACTCAACGGCGCACGCCGTAAACCTACTTGGCACGCCAAGCCCTCTAAATGGACAGAGCCAGCCAAGGTCTTTGGGCTGCACTGCCATGGCTCATGGCCGCTCTAGGGGTTGATACGTTCTACGTTGTGGCCAAAACGGCACCAGGCGTGATCGTGGTCGAACCCTACCCTTAACCCTTCATGCAAGATAGTGGCTAGCTTTGCTCGGGTCGTGCGGGGTGATGTCACGGCCACGAGCCAAAAAACTCTGCGGCACAAATCTTAAGAGATCAAGGACAGCATCACTGGTGCTGTTTCGAACAGTCCATGTCTTATGAACTTATGAACAGAGCTCTTTTCATTCATTGGTCTCATTGAATCACCCATGCTGTTCGTATTCCACGGCGCAACGAGCCTTGAAGCCCATAGCATAGAACTTCGAATGCCAAGTTCGCTCCGTTGGAGCCATTGATCTGCTCCAGTACCGGTATCAGTCCCTGGCCCTCAGCCCTAGCCCTGAAAAACTGGAATGCTGGCAACGGGAAACGATGAAACCATAAAGCCTAGAAGCTTTGACGATACCGGACAATGAAGGGAATTTACGCAGAGTGCCCCTGAAGAAAGTTTCGACATGCAGAGCGAGGGTGTGTATACACACATAAGGTTGCATATATATATATATATATATATACACACACACACATGTATATACACACCTGTCACTGTCCCAAGGAGGATCTCCGTCCTGGCGAGCGTTCTTCCCATGATCCCTCACGTGCTTGAGGATAAGAGACCCAAGTCTGGCTCCTTATTTTGAACGACTAAAAAGAAGGTATCCGAAGTCCCATATACTGACAGTCAAGAGGCCAGCGTCTTCAGAAGCTTCCCCGGCTCGCAGGACCTTGCAGTGCAGAACCCAGCCCCTCAGCCCCAAACCGCGGTCCTGGTGTAGGTTGCTGAAGGCTTAAGGTAAGGATATTGGGATGAAGTGGAGGATTTCATTTCTCTTCAACATGCTGGGGTCTAGCAGCTTCGGATCTTGAGGATTTGGGTACCTTGAAGTCTTAGGGCAGGTGAGGATATGTTACCGGATTTCTATGCCGGCATCAGACTACGAGCAATGAGCGCCTCAAATTCCCTACAAACCTTGGAGAACTGTGTATAACTGGATGCCACTAGCATTCAATCTGCAAGCGACACCGAACGCAACTCCGCCAACTCAAGAGGCGCCGACTTTCCCATACTAGTTTCAGTTCTTTGCCGGGTTCGTACAAGGCTTCCTTGGGGGCTCAGAAGTACGGAACCATGTGCAACATCAGAATGGCCTTCAATGGTGCCCTCATTCGGGCCTAAGCACTGGTCATATGCTCCAGAACCCTAAACCCTAGAGGCCCAGACCAAAGCCCTAACATCCGAAACTTGAATGCCTTAACACTCGAAGCCTCAAGAGTATAGCTGAAACCCCCGGCCCGGGGCTTCGATTCAAGACCTCCCGTATAGAAACTCAAAAAACGGCTTAACAACACCCCATGAATGAGACAAGAAGCAACCAGGAGTCCAGAGGCTCTAATTCTGAACTGAAGGAAAACCACCGGGGCTTTCGAGGGCCGACTTCGGATCATACTTCGCACAGAAACGGTGGAGGCGGATGTTTATAGGGGCATCCATGGCGAGTAGACTTTAGGTTTCAAGCTTTGGAGGCTTCGAGCTTTGGGGTTTCAGAACTCTACCGTGTGAGATACCCACCTGAGCGTTCGTGGGAAAACGCGAAACGGTGAACTGAGCCTGTTGAGCTTTAGCCCTAGGCGTCCTAGGTACCTCAAAGTTGAGGGATGGTGCTCAGGATAATGAAAATCGAAAGTGTAGTGTAGCTTAGTTTTTGAGAAGAGAAGACTAGTCACTAGGTATCGGGCCCTTCAGTTTAGGGTTTATGAATCCTTCCAAGCGGCAAGCTGCCAGAGACGATCAGGGTACTGGCCTCGCCAACCCGGCTTCACGTTTGGGGACCAGGGTTTTAGATCACAAGTTTCCGAAGGGTTGGGAAAAAAAAAGGCTTCATACCCAAAACACCCCGATCCTACACTCGAGGCTCAGGAGAACATGAAGCCCAAGATGCTTTGTGGGATCTGAGCCTTGCTGCTTGGGGCTTTGGGTCTAGGCTGTTCAGGGATAGGGGGTCGCAGGCTCGAGGTCTTGGTGTTCTCCTGCGTTCTCTGGCCCTGCACAAGTCCTCAAAGCGCAAGACTCAAGACACCGAAATAAGCTGGAAACGCACCACACAATCCTAAGCTGTACCATGCATGCCCACCCCAGACTCTGAACCCTGAGACCCTGAAGCCCAAGAGCAACTCAAGTCGTGAAAGTGGACATAATGAGTACGTACCATAATTGCAGTTAGAAGTAGTTGCTACAGCATGTAGTTGTAGCAGGCCGAGTAGCCGGAATGTACTTGTTGTTGCTGCCCGGCGGCATCGTCGAGTACCTCAGGCTTAGCGCATGCATGTTGATGTTTAGGCTGTTGCTACAGTCAGGCTTGCTGTAACTGGCTATCAACCTTCATGCTGCTGAAGTGTTTCATCAACGTCCCTATACTGGGATCGACGAGGACGCTAATGTTACAATTACGACGACTGTCCCAACTGTTCGTGCTGTCAAGTCCTGGCACATGGCATGGAGCATGGGGGACGAGCTACTGCCAGGCCTCACAAGCCATGCAAGTTCCAAGCTCATTACGGGTTGAACTCGGGGTCCTGCAAGACTGCCATACCTTCGGACCGTACCAAAACCCCTTACCAGGAGCTGTCCAAGCATGGCTCTGCTCTAAGCTCAAGAAGACCCCAACTACAAAAAATCTAACAATAGGATGGCACGTAGCTCTTCAGTATCTTGAACATCATCTTGAACATATCTACCGTCTGAGCAAATACTGTTATCAGCACAGTTATCGTATCAGGCTAAAACATCCAAGACCCACTCATCCTGCAATCCTAAATGCTTGCAAAGCCCGACCCCAAATCAGAAACCCCAGACCCTGCAAGCCCTAAACCATTTCTGACGCAACAGCTGTCCAGAGTGCGTGGTATCGCTCACAGGAGCTGCGGCGCCATATTCACCACCAAAGCACCTGTGCTGCATTTGGTTTACTTACTAAAACAGAAATAAGGCTTCAGGAGTCTTCAGTATACCTTAACAAAGGCTTATGGACTTAGGTGGACAGCACTGTGAAAGCGCTAGGTCCGAATATGAAATGCGTCCTCGACTTAGCACTGTTGCTTGCAATCCTATAGACTGGACGCAAAAATGTGGCTGAGGCGACTGCGTTGAACCACGCAGGGGCCAAACCCCAAAGCCCTAACCTCAGAGTGTCGGACCTTCGACAGTGAGCCCGAACTCGCATCCACTCCCCCCAAACCCCGAAGCTTGCACCCTAGATCTCAAACCCCGAACACTTCCATCCCGAAGCAGGAATGAACACAACAGACTTAACCAAACACCTCCGGACCACTAAACCGCTACACCATGAAACCAACTGCAAAAGCCCAGAAAGCCTCGTAAACCTTTACGACTTTGCGAGGACCCGACAAAGCTCAACACTAGGCGTCGGACTCGCAGGGTGATAAAGCATAGAACCGACGATCGCCGAGCGGGCTGTCGGGATCCTGGTGTCTTCATTCGGTTCATATATCGCTGAGTATAGTAAGAGGGTTGCAGTGAGTGTTTGGGGGTTATGGCGCTCTGCTTGGGTGCAGGGTTTAGGGCCTTCAAGGATTGGTCTCTAGGCTTCAGGGTCTTAGGCCGCGACCCTAAACCCTAAACCCTAAACCAAAACCTAAACCCTAAACCCTAAAACTCGAGCTTCGGGGGTTTTAGCCCTTGGCAGCCTGGGCTTCTCCAGAGGGCGGAGGATCAAGGCCGCGGCTTCCAGGGTTTAGTGACTTTAGTGCCGAGAGCTTAGGTGACGTTGAGGGTTTAGGGTTGCAGGGGGGATTTGACACGTTTTAGGCTTATATATATATGTATATATATATATATATGTATATATATATATATATGTATATATATATATATATATAGATAACAACCGACGCATCCTGCGGCAGCCTCGCATGGTCCCGCTGCACCTAGCCTTGCAACAAAACCAGAAACGACCACAACCACCTACCCTCCTCCTCCAATCTACGCCCCACGAAATTCAACTTCAGAGAACCCATTGACTTCAAGACCTACTAAAACCTGGCGGTAAACCTAACCCTAGCCCCAATACCCTGAACTTCCATCTTCCTGCCGTAACCGCAATGAAGTCCAGGTCCGCAGTCCGCGTTCCTACTCTCTTGAACCGAACTTTCAGACCTAAGCGACCACGACTCGAAAGCTCCCTAGCATGGGGGCCTAAGGAAGTTGAAGAGGTCTGGGGGGGGGGGGGTGCTTTTAAGTCATTGGTTGTACAAGGACTATAGAGGCATATCATTGCTGCTTCTTAGTCTTCAGGCCTCTACGTCTCTATTACGTTGCAAAAGCCAACAACCCCAAAACTGAGTCCCCGGCATTGAACTCGAAACCGTCACCAGTGTCCTCGTCACCCTGTCAGTAGCAGAAACATATCTTAGCTTATGTGGACAGCACTGATACCGCTAGTGCAATCGCCCAGGAAACCAACAGCACCAATGCCTGGCGGAGCACTCTTCTGAATAACCTGTCTCAGTTTGGAACTTTGGAGCATGGAGAGTTAGCTGTACACACTAAAACCTCGGCTGTTTGCGAGGACCGTTTACAAAACTGAATCCTTTCTCCCTCTTCACCAGTGTTGGATTATGCCAAGCATTGCAGAACTTTGGTTTCGGTTTGAAGGGCCGAAGCCTGAGGAGGCACCGGGCTGGGAACACTCCGGAATGCGGCTTAGGATTAAGGGGGGTAGGTCCGCGTTGGGTGCTTTTTCGTATCGGGACCTCAAACCCAGAGTCAGAGCCGAATACTAAACACACATATCTAGAACGGCCCAACTTGGCAGAGGATTTCGGGGGTCAAGCTTCATCGTGTAGAGTGTATCCAGAATGGTTTGGGGTTGGGGCCTCCGGTGTAGGTTTTAAGATGTGATGCCACACGATACTAGTTGTAAGTTCGAAGAGGACCGGACGAACAAAAGACAAAACCAGGGGTGACGCCACATCGAAATCAGTCTTCGCCGGAACAGCACTTGTCTACCCACGCTATCAACCTCCTAAACCCCCTCCGATTCCACAATCCAAAACCCGCGAACGCCAATCTCGAAACCCTCAACCACGAAAACCCTACATACATACTTAATATCTGGAACGGACGGGCCTTGGACTTCCCGGTCTCGCGCTGGTCGAGAGGGTTGCTACAACTGGGCACAGAGGGGCTTCGCGTTTAGGGTTTTGGGCTGTCGAGGCTTTTCAAGGCACCTCCGAAATGTCTTAGTCGCTACCGGCTGCACCCGGATGCCCATATCCGCAAGCCCGGAACCCACACCGCCAACACGGCTCTCCAATCCTTAATCCCTGTCGAGTATAGCCGCCACTCTAAATGGCCAAACATGGCCTATAAGACCTGTTTTCCAATCGCGAACGCAATGAACAGGGACTTTAGTTGAGGCTTTTTCACGTACAAAATTTCTGGAAGCGTCAGACAGCCTCGAAGAGCCAGCTCAGCAAGCTTTCGCGTTGCCCCACGAAACGCTGAACCCAAAATACGGCCGGAACTCTCAACACTCGAGGGACCGAGGCGATGACGTCCGTGCCACGGGTGAGATGCGGACTTCGCTGGACGATTCGCTGGGGTGCTTCCTTCGGATCGTTGGGGTTTTACGGGGTCATTGCGGTGTTGCTCTTCTTCGAGCGTCAGAAAACAGGTTTCAAGGTTCTGGGATGTGTAGGACTTTGGATGCGTACACTGGGTGCAGGACTGTGTGTTGGGTTTTGCAAGACACAAGCTTCAATTCAAAACCCATGAGTGCCGACAGCAGGCGCCACATAGCCAGCATCCAAAATCGTCCTTGTCATTGAGGCTTGAAGCTGTAAGAGCGTGACGTCTTGGGTTTCAAGAACTGCGGCTGAGCAGAGGTCTGGGTTGCTAGTGAGGTTCTATTTGCCTGAAAATCGGGAACAGGTTACAGCTTCAGACGTCCATGTCTTTATTCGCTTCAGACACACACACACACACACACACATGTGTGTGCGTGTGCATGCAACCAAACATGTGGATGAATCCATCTATCCATCCATACATGCATGAATGCATCATGCATACATACATACACGCATGCATGTATATCAATATTTACATCCATACGCGCATACATACAAAGATGCATGCATGCATGCATGCATAAATGCATACATACTACATACATGCATCCATGACTACATACTACATACATACATACATACATACATACATACATACATACATACATACATATATACATACATACATACATACATACATACATACATACATACATACATACATACACACATAAGTACATAC